>CAUYRH010083900.1:0-19939 GCA_963574655.1 Perodicticus potto | reverse complement strand
TGCTATTTTTTTTTTAGTATTTTTTTTATTAAGTTACTCATACATAGATCATACATACATTTATGCCATTATGGGATTTGATGTGTTGATTATTTGTACAAATTGGAGTGCTTACATGCTACTAATCAACATAGCTTTCACCTCTTTTTCCCAATTACAGCGTTAAGACATTGGTGTTCTACACTTGATAGATCCAACTTGTACTTGCATTATGCTCCATAGATGTGGTCTCCCTATTAACCCTCCATCATCCTACCCCCCTCCCTTCCTTCTCCTTCCCCTTCCCTCCTTCATGCTAGGCTATAGTTGTGTTTCATTTTTCATATGCAAGTGTGAGTGATTATAAATTGGTTTCACAGTAGTGCTGAGTACATTGGATATTTTTTTTCCATTCCTGAGATACTTTACTAAGAAGAATATTTTCCAGCTCCATCCATGTAAACATAAAAGAGGTATAAAGTCTCCAGTTGTTTTTTAATGCTGCATAGTATTCCATGGTATACATATACCACAATTTATTTATCCATTCATGAGTCAATGGGCACTTGGGCTTCTTCCGTGACTTGACAATTTTGAATTGAGCTGCGATGAACAATCTGGTGTAAAATATCTTTATTGTCAAGTGATTTTTGGTCCTTTGGATATATACCTAGAAGAGGAATTGCAGGATCAAATGGTAGGTCTACATTTAGATCCCTGAGTGTTCTCCAAACTTCCTTCCAAAAGGAACATACTAGCTTGCATTCCCACCAGCAGTGCAGAATGGTTCCCTTTTCTTCGCATCCATGCCAACATCTATAGTTTCAGGATTTTTGTTAGAGGAGAAAGGTGTGGGTCCAGTTTCAGTCTTTTACAGGTCACCAGCCAATTCACCCAGCACCATTTATTGAATAGGGAATCTTTCCCCAAATGTATATTTTTAATAGGCTTATCAAAAATCAAATGACAGTAAGTGTCTGGGTTCACTTCTTGGTCTTGAATTCTGTTCCTTACATCTACCTCTCTATTTTTGTGCCAGTACCATGCTGTTTTGATCACTATCATTTATAGAATAGTCTGAAGTCTGGAAGTGTGATTCCTCCCAATTTGTTTTTACTTCTGAGTAATGTCTTGGATATTTGAGGTTTTTTCTGTTTCCATATAAAATGAATTACTAATTTTTCCAGGTCTTTAAAATATGATAGAGGTGCTATAATAGGGATCGCATTAAATCTGTAGATTGCTTTAGGTAGTATAGACATTTTAACAATGTTGATTCTTCCCAGCCATGAGCATGATATATTTTTCCATTTGGTAACATCTTCACCTATTTCTTTTCTCAGAGTTTCATAGTTCTCTTTATAGAGATCTTTCACGTCCTTAGTTAGATAAACTCCCAGATATTTCATCTTCTTTGGCACTATTGTAAAGGGAATAGAGTCCTTGACTATTTTTTCCCCTTGACTATTGTTGGTATATATAAAGGCTACAAAATAATGAGTGTTTTGTATCCTGAGACATTGCTGTAATCCTTGCTCACTTCTAGGAGTTTTGTAGTAGATTCCCTGGGGTTTTCCAGATAAATAATCATATCATCTGCAAAGGGTGACAATTTGATCTCCTCTGGTCCTATTTGGATCCCCTTGATCACCTTCTCTTGCCTGATTGTGGTGGCTAAGACTTCCATTACAATGTTAAAAAGCAGTGGCGACAGTGGGCATCCTTGCCTGGTTCCCAATCTGAGTGGAAATGATTTCAATTTTACTCCATTCGATATGATATTGGCTGTGGGTTTGCTGTAGATGGCCTCTATCAGTTTAAGAAATGTTCCTTCTATACATATTTTCTTAAGCTTTCTGATCAAGAAAGGATGCTGGATATTATCAAAAGCTTTTTCTGCATCAATTGAGAGAATCAGATGGTCTTTGTTTTTGATTTGTTTATGTGATGTATTATATTTATGGATTTATGTATGTTGAACCATCCTTGGGACCCTGGGATAAAACCCACTGGTCATGGTGTACAATTTGTTTGATATGTTGTTGGATTCTGTTTGCTAGGATTTTATCGAATATTTTTACATCAATATTCATTAGAGATACTGGTCTACAATTTTCTTTTCTTGTTGGGTCTTTTCCTGGTTTGGGTATCAGGGTGATATTTGCTTCATAGAATGTGTTGGGAAGTATTCCATCTTTTTCTATTATTTTTTTTTGACATCACACTCACTGCAGCCAATAGCAATGAATTAGAATCAGTGTGTGAGCAAAGATCACCTGCCATTCCCTTACTAGTTCTTTAAGGTAAGGGTCCACGGGGACATGACGCTGTGATACAGGCTTGTATGGAATGTCCAAGAAGATAAAACAAACCAGGACAGGCAAAAGAAGATGTGGCAAAAGAAAAGAGCCACTGCTCTACCCACTTCTAGCCAAGTGCTTCACTGATGATATTATAGCTGCCATCACCAGCACAGGGATGTAGCCAGAGCATCTTCAACCTGGTGAAACTGGGCTTGGAGCTCCCTGGAAAAATGATGAGAGGTTGTTTTTGTGAGGATCAGAGGCATAGCAGGGGAATGAATAATCAGAGTTATTACTGAGAGAAGCCAAAGTCATAACCAAGAAACAGAGAAGGGCCAAAAGGATGGAAAAGGGCTCACAAACAGGGCTGGTGAATGGCTGCAAGGCCTGGAAACAGATCTGGAAGACTGGAGAGGCTGAGGAAGGGGCCGTGCCAGTAGATAGGGATAAAGTTCCTATTTTTTCCTCCAGACTTATTGAAGTATATGTAATTGATGAATAAAATTTACACTATGCACAGTATTTAAAGTGTATGATGATATGATGTTTTAGTATATTACATATTATTAATACATTGTGGAATGATTATCATAAGCAAGTTAATTAACATATCCATCACCTTACATAGTTATCTTCTTTCTGTTTGTCCAAGTGGTAATAGTTAAGATCTACTTTCTTTGCAAATTTAAGGTATAAAATGCCATACTGTTAACTATTTTCACCATGATGTACATTAGGTCTCTAAAATTCATTCATCTTAAAACTGAAAGTTTGTGCCCCTTGGCCGACATCTCCCTATCTCCCCTGTGAGTGCCGATTCTATACAGAGCTTTTTTTCCCTCCGTGGTGGCAAAAACAATAGCAAGAATCTAGGACTGGACAATATGTATTGTTTGTAATTAGTTTTGTTTGCATGATGCAATCTCTTTCTCAAAGCTCACTGTGGTCCTCATAAGGGTAAAAGCAAAGTCACAATATGTTCCCCTAGGACAGCTCCTGACCACAGTGCTGGGAGGACCAGCTTCTCTCAAAATCCTTCTTCAGATACACTCAGTTGTTTTCCAGTGCCCTGGAGACCACCTGGCCATAGTCTCATCAGCACAGCAGGTGGCTGCCACCTTTACTCTCCCTTCTTCAGTTAAGCATCCACCTCTCATCCATTCCTTCAGATGACTTCAGTTCTTAGCTGTTAACCTTGTATTTGGCTTTACAAGCTTCTGATCTAGAAAAATCCCCTCTAATCTCCCTTAAGGATAGAAAACTAAAATCTATTGTTCTGGTTGAGGACTGTGTGCAATCCAGACCCAGTCCAGCTGTCAGCATGTCTGAAGGACAGTGTTCCTAAAAGTCTGGTTTCACTGCGGTGCTTGCTAAAAATAGATTCGTGAACCAAACCTCAGAGCTGCAGAATTAGTATCTGGGGAAGGGGGAGTCTACACTGCTAACAGACTTCCCCCAACCCCGTGAGTCAGAGGCTCTGAGTTTGAGAATCCTTGTTTTTTAGGGGGATGGTACACGAACAGTACTCATTCCTATTTGAGTTGGTCACATCTCACACTTCCACAGACTTTGAGTTAAACTCGGGGTTCCTCACATTTGCAGGCATCAGGAACTGAGAAGGCTGATGAGTCAGGTAAAGGCTAATCCTTAACAATCCATCCTTTCCTCCCATCATTTGTATGTTACTACTTAGGATAAATTACATTGCTGAGAAGGAAACCATGTAGTAATCCTTCATCATGCCATCAGAAGGCAATGTAATTAGTTTTGTTTGCATGACTCAATCTCTTTCTCAAAGCTCACTGTGGTTCAGATGAGTTATCTGAAAATTCTTGTATTCACCAATTTAAAGGTATAATGGATATTTTTATTTCTTACAGCAATGGGTTGTTTTTTTTTTACTATACACGTAAATTTTGTTACTGTTTGTAAGATAAATGTCCTTAAGAACATTGATCCAACACAATAGGTGGTTTTTTCCCGTTAAAATTGATTTGTATCGTTTTTGTTGTTTTGTTTTTAAGACTGGTTCTCACTCTTTTGTCCAGGCTAACATGCAGTGGCAGTGGTGCCATTAAAGCTCCCTGCAACCTTGAACTTCTGGGTTTAAGTGATTCTCCTGCCTCGGCATCCCAAAGTGCTAAGATTACAAGTATGAGTCACCATGCCCAGACTTGTCTTTTTTAAATTAAACTTTTAATGTAATTGTGAAGTCCCATGTAGTTTTGAGAAATAATGCAGAGCTCCCAGTTACCCTTCTCCTACTTTCCCTTGTGATAACATCCTGCAAAACTATAGTACAATATCAGGATGTTAACCTTGACACAGCCAACATCATCCAGGACATTTTCATGAGAGGATTCCTCATGTTGCCTTTCAAAACCACACCTACTTCCCTCTCACCCACCCCCAACTCCACAAAACCACTAAGTTGTTCTCCATTTCCAAAAAGTTGTCATTTCAAGAATGTTATATAAATGTAATGACACAGCATGTCACCTTTTGAGAACTGAGTTTTTTTGTTCAGCGTAACTCTCTGAAGATTCGTTCAGGTTGTTGCATATATCAGCAGCTCACCTTTTTTACTGCTCAGTAGTAATCCATGGCATGGATGTGCCATAGTTTATTTAACCATTTAACTAGTGAAGGACTTTTGAGTTGTTTCTACTTTGCACTATTATAAATAAAGCTGCTATGCACATTTATATACAGATTTTTGTGTAAACAGGGGTTTTCATTTCTCCAAGATAAATACCTTATAGCCCAATTAGTAGGTTGTACAGTGGCATATTTAGTTTTATAAGAAACTGCAAAACTATTTTCTGGAATCATCTATTGTCTTTTATTACAAAGAAATGCATATTCGTTATGAGAAAATCAGAAAATACAAATAAACGCTGCTGCACATTGGGACCATTTTACATACATAAGGCATACCAAAGGTTGCTCCTAATGTCTCCATAGGTAGGGAAAATAGGAAATTGTAGCTAAATATACCTTTATTCACAAAAGATTCATGAAAAAATTTTGTAAATAGGTGGCCAACACAGAGAATATTTTGTAAATTTTTTTTAATTAAATCGTAGCTGTGTACATTAATGCAATCATGGGGTACAATTGCTGGTTTTATATACAATTTGAAATGTTTTCATCAAACTGGTTAACATAGCCTTCACGGCATTTTCTTAATTATTGTGTTAAGACATTTACATTCTCCACTTAGTAAATTTCACATGTACCCTTGTAAGATGCACTCAGGTGTGGTCCCACCAATTACCCTCCCTTCACCCATCCTCCACCCCCCTCCCCTTTTCCCTTCTTCTTGGGCTATAATTGGGTTATAGATTTCATATGAAAGCTATAAATTGGTTTCATAGTAGGGCTGAGTACATTGGATATTTTTCTTCCATTCTTGAGATAATTTGCTAAGAAGAATATGTTCCAGCTCCATCCATGTAAACATGAACATCTTGCCGGACAACTGCTGAGGAGTCACCTGTGCCTCAGTGTCTCCTTCACTTTGCACTTGGGACTAAATGTGGAACCCCCATTTCCTATGCCTAGGTCAGTTTCATGTGAATTTCCTGGGCCTCAATTCCATGAGTGGACTGTATTCATTCATTGATGCATTCATTCACTTTGCCCCAGAGGGGGACTGTGTTTGTTCATTGATACATTCATTCACCTTCCAAATAAATTAATTAATTAATTAAAAAAAAACAAAAAAACATGAACATCTTTCTTTAGGGTTGCTTAATATTCCATGCTGTACATATATCACAATTTATTAATCCATTCATGGGTTGATGGGCACTTGGGCTTATTTTGTAAAGAAAAATACATTTAGCTACAATTTCCCAGGTTGCCTGTGTATGGCCACTTTAGGGGCAACCTTTGGGACACCCTGTATTTTATAGTTCATTTATGTTTTATAATAAATATTTGGTTACAGCACACCTATTTTTGTCATGATTTATTTAAACCTAACATGTATATATTTCCATGTCATTTAATGTCTGTATATAATTCGAATCTAAACTGGTGGTTCTCACCTCTAGCCATACATTACAATCACCTAGAAAGAATATAAAGCATAGCCGTGCCTGGGGCCTGACCCGGAAAGTGTAATGCTGATTATTTGCAAGTAAGACCTTTGAGAAACTCTTCAGATGATCAGATCAAATATCCTAATGTATAACCACAATTGAGAATTGCTAATCCTCAAGATTATTGTTTTTTGGGTTTTTTTTTTTTTTTTTTGCAGTTTTTGGCCAGGGCTGAGGTTTGAACCTGCCACCTCTGGCGTATGGGACCAGCGCCCTACTCCTGTGAGGCACGAGTGCTGCCCAATTTTTTTTTTTTTTGCAGTTGTTTGCTGGGGCTGAGTTTGAATCCGCCACCTCTGGCATATGCGGCTGGTGCCCTACTCCTTTGAGCCACAGGCACTGCCCACTGCAAGATTATTTTTAATAGCTATATAGAATTCCACGAACTTATTTCCTAACCACGGCACTGTTGACCTTTTAGACTGGGTTCTCTTTATCGTAGTGGGTGGCCTCTGCATTATATAAACTGTCTAGCAGCATCCCCTGGCCTCAACCCGCTAGATGCCAACAGAATCCCCTCCAAGAGGGGAACAGGCTGTGCTGGGAAGTTTCGAGGGCTGGAGAAGGCTGGACATAGCTGTGAGAGAGGGAGTGTGGATGGGCCTCATGCAGTGGTGTTGGGGATTGGACCAGTGACCTCTAGATCTCATTTGGTTTCACTACCATCTTCAGTCGCCTTTTGTTGATTCTTTCACTTAATGATGATGTCTTTAGATAAGTTTCTGGTCTGGTTATAAATATCTGCAAGTTGGAGGGAGGGTTGTGTTCTCACAGATGTTGCTTACCCGAGCAGAACTGAATGACTAAATGCAGCTCTCTTGCCCAACATTGATTAGTCGCTTTTTGTCATTTTTTCACCCTGGGAAAAAAATCCATTGCTTTCTCCTCAACCTCATTCCACTGTCTGCAGCGTCTCTCCCTCTTGTGCTGACTGTCATGCTGACTGGACAATAAAACCCCCTGTTCCTGGGAAGCAAATGACCTAATTCTAAATTAGTCTCTCTGAATGGTATAGTAGTGGTCTCAAAACTCTAATTTTATAAGACTTCTGAGAAGCAGTGTGCATTTCTGTTCTTTATTACCTGACAACATGATTGAATTCAGAACAGTAAATCTATAGCAATCCATGGAAAGCACAGGAAATGAGCTTTACTGGGCCTCAGAGACCCCAAAGCCAGACCCAGGAAGAGATTAACATGCATGTTTTTCAATTTGAGGATATATTGGGTTTTTAAGGTCAGAGCTTGACCTGTTACAAATTCTGTCACCTTATAAGTATCAGACAGGATAAAGGGTCGTGGCATTAGGAAGGTTGAGAACCACTGGTTTAGAAGGAGACAGGGCCACAAACTAAGGAATGCAGGCAGCCTTTATTTTTGTAGTAGCAATGAAAATAATTTTATGGTTGGGGGTCACCACAAGACGAGGAACTGTATGAAAGGGTCGCGGCGTTAAGAAGGTTGAGAATCACTGTTCTCAACCATCGGAATAGCATGTTTAAATCACACTCTGCCTTTCCTGCTTCACTCTGTGGACCATGCAATTACATTAGGCCCATCTGGATAATGCAGGAGAACCTCCTCACCTCAAAATCCTTGCTTTAACCACATACAAAGTCCGTTTTATGCTATAAAGGAACTCTGGGATGAGGACAGGAATGTCTCTGGGTGCCTTATTCTGCCTGCCAAAGGGGACTAACGATCAATCATGCCAGGACAATAGGGTGCACTGGCTCCAAGCCAGGCCAGCTGGGACATGTGGACATGCTATTCAGAAGCCACGTCTGGGTGACAAAGACATGTTCTCCACCCACAGACACTCTGTACCCTGTTGAATTTCCTGGTGAGTTTTTAACCCTTTCCGATCCTGTGTAGGACCTGGACCTGGAGATTGCTTCAGAAAGAATCACACTCAAAAAAATTATACACGAAAGTGAACAAAAACACTTTCATTATGTTCTGTAACCTAAAATAGATGATATAATCATCAGGTGAGTTCATATTTATGTTTTTCTCTTTTAAAATATAGAACAATTACAGGTAATCCATCAACCTCTTTTCCACCCCAGATAAGTAAGAGCTGAGGAGTACATGGGTGGCAGACAAACCGTATTGGAAAGGATTAAAGTAGTTTTGTTCCCCTGCTAATATATGATTTTAGTGAAGAAAACAGCACGTCACATGGGGAGAAATAAATTGGAGTAAGGGGGTTACTCAGTATCTACCATGGAAAGTGTGAATTAAGCAGTATGGTGTGACCAAAAGGGAATGGACTTCAGAGTTCAGAGAGCCTCGGTTTAAATTGCGGCATCTGTGTACTCTTTACTCGGATCTGTTACTTATTTTTTCCAAACTTATAAGATTTGCCTTATGGAGTTTATGAAGAGATTAAATTAGCTCAGGCACAAACAGTGACCATCCGTGACACATTTCTACAATTAAATATATGATTCAGGATTCGTAATCTTTATCTCATTCAATTTGGGGACTTTTAATCTTATTTCAAGATTTTGTAACTAGATGTAGCTTTCAACAATTTTGTATGAATTTTCCCCCTACTTATTCCTTGTTTGAAAAGGCGCACCTGGTGTCTCATGCATAAACATGTAGAAAGCATCTTATCAGCCACTTTTAACTGAATTCTTTTGCTTAAAATAGAATTTTTATGTGACAGCCAGAAATACAAAATACTTTGGAGTTGTTAAAATACCAATAATTTTTTTCACTCTATTCCATCGTATACTGAATATTCTTCAGGAAAATAGAGGTCAATATTGAATATGCAGAAAATTACTTTTTGCCAAACATTTAAAGTGGATGATGGCTTATTTCACACATTTACTATTACCTTTTTAAGGTTTAATATTGCTATAGAGGTTGGACATGGTGCTGATGTTTGCACTTTGGGAGGCTGAGGTGGGAGGATTGCATGAGGCCAGGAATTCAAGACCTGCCTGGATAATAAGCCAGACCCTATCTCTACAAAACATAAGAAAACTAGCCAGGTGTGGTGGCGTGTGCCTCTAGTCCCAGCTACTCTACTCAGCAGACTGAGGTGGGAGGATTGCTGGAGCCCAGGAGTTCAAGGTTATAATGGGCTATGATGATGCCACTGCACTCCAGCCTGGGTGACAGAGTGAGACCCTGTCTCCAAAAAAATAAAAAGGAAATAAAAAAGAAAGAAAGAAAAAATTGCCACAGAATTGGAGTAAAGTTGACAGTAATTTCATAAGAATATATTATTTTTTTGGATTTATTAAAATAAACTAGAAATTAATAGAGAAAAATGAACATTGTAGGTTCTCTCCAAGTCCCCTTTAGATAGATACTTTGCTTAGCCAGTGATTTTCAACTGGTGCACTGAAAAACATTTTCAAGATCATTAATTAAATTAAGTTCTGGAAGAAGTTCAAAGCACAGTAAGTATATTCTTTTTTTCCTCTTTTTTTTTTTTTCAACATAATTTAAGTGTGCCATGGAAGTTTAACTACAGGTTCAAGTGTGCTGTGAGATTTTAAAAAAAAGTTGAAAACCACTGACACAGGCCATTCGCTTCTATAGCTCTCTGCACTCAAGCCTGAAATCATGGATGATCCACACTCTTCAGCTATCACTTGAAGAGTGATATCTTAGAAGGGAAGGCCTCCATAAGATTTCTATTCTTACAGCAGGAAAATGTTTTTATTCTCTAAATACTCACTACTAAAACAAGGGAGAGAGAGAATTTCAAAATAACTTGTCCAAGAAGCTTACCTAACTATCCTGAGTAAAATGATTAATGTAAATTTTATAGAAATTTAATCTGCATGTTTTCATTAAAAGAACATTTTGTGTGTTTTAGTCTCATCTTTATACTGGATAAACTTTTTGTAATTGATATGAGTTATAAAATAATTCAAAAAGTTTCTTAATATCAACTATCTCTGCTAGCAACCTCAGTTCCATCCCACGAGGACGGATATAGAGCTCCATGTTCTATGCTGGCTGCCCCTGTCAGCCACTAAAATTATATCCCACACCTGCAAGCTGCTGTTACTATTTTGTTATTGTTGTTATAAGAGATTTGGCAAGCTAAGTTTAATAACTCTGGACCTGGGTTCATTATGATAGTATATTATTATGTATTACATTTACGTGTAAAAGAACTTCACCCAGCCATTATTTATTTATTCTGTGCCTGCTATGTGCCAGCCACTGATTTAGAGCTTAACTGTTTATTTGTAAATAAAGATGATAGGAACATCAAAAACCACCAGGCGGATTAATACAAAGGAGGGATACCAGGACTTGAATAGTACAGCAGTTTCAAGTATCCTCAACATCTGAGCGCCAATGCTAGAGAATTTGCAGAAGTTGGAAACTTTCATCAGGAGTGGAATCTTTCATTAGACATGAATCAGCATCTTGAGCCAAGCAACCCTGTTGATCCTCTGTGGCAGTGAGCAATTTCAGTAATGGAACTGCACTCTAAAAGCCAGAGCAGGCAGCCTTAACCTGTGCCATGAAAGCAGTATTTCCATCTTATTTATGAAAATACCTTCCTAAGGAGCTTGTTCTATTTCTCTCTTGTAAGGATGGCATCTTAAAAGGCTATGAATTTTAAGCTCATAGTGCCCCAAAGTAATTATAAACGGAAGATTTAAAATGTAATACTTAGCTTGTTATGTTCTCTTTTTTAACTTTCACTAGTCAGTAGAGAATTAGGGAAACAAATATCATTGAGGCTCAAAAACATTTCACATGAAATCCTCAGGTGAACGAGCAATGAATGTTTGAACCTGGCTTCCCCCTTCACAGTAACTCGGTATAGCCTCGCTTCTATCTTGCTAAATTAGTGTAGGGGTTGCTGGTTTCTAGCAGTAGGGATGAGTGCATCCCTGCAGAGCCATTCAAGAACCCATATTACTTCTATCTTGTAGCTCTCACATCCTCAGGGGTAGAGGTCAGAAAACCATGACCTGTAAGCCAGACCCCTATTTTTATAAACAAAGTTCTCTTAAAGCACAGCCATGCCCGTTTTATTACACATTACACATGGCTGTTTTAGAACTGCAATTGCAACGCTGAGTAGTTGTGACAGAGTATTGACCCATAAACCTAAAATATTTACTATCCAGCTCTTTAAAAAAAAAGTTTGCTAATGCCTGGGCTAGGCATTTGAAGTCCCCCAAAAGACTCTCTGTGAGACAGCCTGGAGGCTTTTACAGTGGTCTATAACCCAACTCTGTTCTATCAGCCAGAACTCAGTCACATGGCCACTCCTAATTGCAGAGATGGCTAAAAAGTACAGCCAAGTTGTTTGTGCAGGAAGAAAATAAAATATGTTTAGTGAACAAATAGCCAGTCTCTACCACATTAGCAATTTCTATTTATCACAAATATTGGAAGGATTTAAGAAGTTAAGGATAAATTATGAGGCAGGCACTGGACTCATAACCAGAAATCAAAGTTCTTGTCTACATTGATCTATTCATGAACTCCACATCACAAAACAGATGCTTTGAACTCACATCATCAGAGTAAGCTATAAAAATGGATCAGCTAGAAGCATGGCAGAATCTCCAAGTGGAAAAGCTTGTGGCTGAAAGGGGGCATAGCCAGGAAAAAACAGCTACTTGTCTCCCGGGACAATACCTGGGATGTGTATGTCACCAACGTGCACCATATGGCCACGTTTTGTACATTCAGACACCTAATTTTTGTCAGCAGACCTCTGTGGATCCATCTCCCATGCACCAGAACATTAATAAAGCAAGCCCACGGGAATCAGAGTATCAGTTTGCTAAGACAAAGAACAAGGAGTGGCTCACCTTAAAGGCCAAAGCAAAGCCACCATGGACAGGAGACTTTTCAACTCTATATTTAAAGTTTCAAGAGTTTTGATTTACATTCTTCTAGGAAAGAGGATTAGCACGATGTCGTCCTCATTTTCTGACTTTCGTTGCGTTGTTTTTATACTGTCAATTATTTTACTAATTGACTGGTGTAAATGTGATCTCTGTGGTTTTTCAGCCATATTTCCATACTTACTACATTTGCTATACCACCAGTCTCTGAAATTCAGGCACTTCTTTTCTGAACTTCTTATTTTGATTAACCTCTTCGTAGGCTAGAGTTCATCACTCCTGGCATTGTTAGGAAGCAGGCCAGCTACGGACTATTTTCACTATAACGGAAAAGCTGATGGTTGTCAAATATTTTACAGAAGGAGACTTTATATTCACTGCAGAAGTGCCACTGAGGTAGGGGTGGATCTGCCAGGAAGTGTCCATAGGGCTTGTATTCTTAAGTCTTTGCTTCTTTGAAAATATTTTTTGTCTTTCTATTCAATGGATAACTCTGTCCCAGGTTGTGCTTTCTTTTCTCACAACTTTAAAGACATTTTCTTTTGCCCACTCCCAGTCCTACTTCAAAATTTCGAGTCACTGGATTTTATCATTATGGAGTTTTAGGATTGCTTTCCTTTATATTTATTTATTTATTTATTTATTTATTTATTTATTTATTTATTTATTTTTGGTTTAGCAGGCCCAGGCCAGGTTTGAATCCGCCAACCCCAGTGCATGGGGCCAGTGCTCTACCCATTAAGTAGGATTTCTTTCTTTTTCTTCCCTTCCCTTCCTCCCTCCCTCCCTCCCTTTTTCCTTCCTTCCTCTCTTTCTTTCTCTCTGTCTTTCTTTCTCCCTTCCTTTTCTCCCCTTCCCTTTCCTCTCTTTTCCTTTCCTTCCGTTCCCTTCTTTCTTAGGTGTTATACACACATAACCCAGGATCTTTTTGTTTGATGATGATGTCTCTCCCATCTTTACACTTACAGGTCAATTTGGTCTATGACCCATCCCATTTCCAGGGGTATAACCCCTTTGTCTCCATGAAATGCTTCCCCAGTTCACCACAGCCCCAAATAATGTCCAATCACAGTGACCCCTGCCCCCCCAAGAATCTGAGTAAGCAGGTGAGGGTTTCCATTCCTGAGGATGTTTCCTCAACTTTTCCCTGTGTGAACCCAATCATGAGTTCTATCATTCTCTCCAGATTACAGAGATATCTGGGCATCTTCAGAGTCAGCCTACTCCACTTCCTGAGTGCTTTGTGATAGTGCTGGCTTAGCAACACTTCTGAGTCATGCTGGAATCTTCCAAACTCTCCCTTGGGTAACTTTTCAAAGTTTATGCCATATACCTTTAACCCTTTCTTCTTTCGTTGCAACAAAAATTTCGGCTGGTTTTGACTTT
Organism: Perodicticus potto; assembly: GCA_963574655.1. NCBI lineage: Eukaryota > Metazoa > Chordata > Mammalia > Primates > Lorisidae > Perodicticus > Perodicticus potto. The sequence goes on along the minus strand of CAUYRH010083900.1, from coordinate 6,320 downwards.
GGAATTCATTCCATTAAGCACTGGGAGACTATAACCCTGCTTCCCTCTTACACCTTTACTTTAAATCCAACATGCATTTATTGGGATGGATTCCCATTCATTCAAGCAAGGTACTTTTAGTGTTGCTTCCCCCTGAAGGAACATCCTTCTGTAAGCCTGGCTTTGCCCCCTATAGCCTGGCAGGGGGCTAGGAAAGCAACCAACACACAGGACTACTGTTTGTGCATGTCTGAACACTGTGGTCATTCCATAGCATCCTGGGCCTTTCACATTCATGAGCGGGAACTGGGCTGTGCACCAGGGACTTCTTGTGTTTGCTTGTCTCTCTTCTGGGGAGGGAGGAAGGAGATCCTTTGCAAGAGGCATGTTCTCATGTGGAGACCACTACCACTGGAAAAGGAGAAATATTTATATTGGCGTGTTCACTTGCACAATGGCGTATATAAACCTTTAAGCAAGTATGTGTTTGTGTCCACAGAGACATAGCAAAAAGGATGTTCACCAAAATGTAAACATGCGTCCAGGAGCTAGCAGTGTTGTGCCAAGGCTGAGCCTCACTGGGAAGTCCAGCTGCACTCCCTACCAAGGGGTCTGTAACTTTTTAGGCAGTATGATGAAGCCAAGAGATCCCTTTGACAATGTTTTTAAACGTCTAAGATAAAATACATGGGATTTTAAAACTAATTATATTAAAATAAAGTTATCAAAATATTCTTAAATGTGATGATAAAGTAATGTACAAATCACAAGATCTAGGAGCAGATCTAATAACTCCTGCCATTTCAAAGCGGTGATGAGCATAAGCAATATTTGGCAAGCTCTGCAGCAGTTGTAGTGTGATATGAAAATAGGTCCTGTACGTGATTTCCTCTGCTGAAAGAGTCGGAGTTACTGCCAATGCTACCATAGCTTATTGCTTGCGCTTACAATTGAAGAAATGCAGAACGTCAGTTAGAGGTCAGTAAAAATAAAGTTCTCATCCAGGATCTCAGACCCCAGAATTCTATTTACAGGCTCCTGGTTAAGAAAGTCTGATGTGACCAGTTCCACAGTTTGGGGCAAAATAGTTATTTCTCTCAACTGTTCATCGTCAGCAAAATGGGGGTCACCATAGTAACTACCCCAGATTAATTGTGAGACATAAATGAAGTAATATATGTAAATCATTCACTATAGTAAGGGCATATTCAATAAATAAGGATGACAGATGAGTATAGTTGGCCCTCTATATCTCTGGGTCCATGGATTTAACCATTTATTGAAAAAATTCAGGAAAAAAACTGCATCTGTTCTGAACTTACCCAGACATTTTTTGTCATTATTCCCTAAATCATTCAGGGTGACAACTATTTACATAGTATTTACACAGTACTAGGTATTGTAAGTAGTCTAGAAATAAGGTAAAGTTTACAAGGGGATATATGCAAATACTGTGCTATTTTATATCAAGGACTTGAATATTGGCGGATTTTGGTATGCAAGGGGTCCCAGAATAATCCTCCACAGATATCAAAGGACAGCTGTCTTTATATTTCACATTCTTCACACTTTTAAGTATTGAATTAATTAGCTATTACAGAAACACTATATGAACATTTATTAGTTGTATAATCATACAACAATAAAGTTATTTTCATTTTGGAAATACCCTGAATTTTACCATGTATAATGTGCTCCCATGTATAATGGGCACCCACATTTTTTGGCCCAAACTTTCAAGAAAAACAAATCTTTCCTTTTAATTCTTAAAGGAGGGTGAGAGTGGCTGTGGTGCCCCCTTCTCTCATGCTAGGCACAAGACCTAGAGCAGGCCACTGTGGGAAGGTTGTTGAGAGGAAGACCAGACGGCTGGTAAGAGTGGTCCAGGTGACTTAAGTACCTGCCCTTCCCTCGAGGTCCCCTCCCAGCCTGCCCTTCCTCCCACATCCTCTCTTTTCGTATTCCCACCCATGTCCATCAGTGGGAACGTGGCCACAGCTCCTCTGCTGAGAACCCCAGTAGGCTCCCTTCCTGGGAAGCTGGTGTGAGGCACCAGGACTGACCCTGCTTGCCCTGGGCTCCTGATCCCTGCACTTGCCAGGATATCTCATCTCTCACACAGCTGGCCCCGTCCTGAGGTCCCCAGGACACTATGCTTGAGGAAGAAGCCTTCCCTAATGGTACCCCAGTGACATACTCTGCATTTACATTTCTGCTTAGTGACTAAACTGTGACCTGGAGCCACCATCCAAATTGTGGGCACTCAGTAAGGTCAGAATGAGTGACACCAGCCTTTCCCAAACATGCAAATCCTACAAATCACCCAGGGGACTGGTTAAAATAAGACTCCTGAACCACACCCAAATACACTGAATTAACCCACCAGGAGGAAGACCTGGTGTCCATTCTGTTAACAAGCACCCTAGATGGTACCCTACCAGCAAGTTTGGGAAATTATACCAACTCAACACCCCACCAGTTCAGATAAGTCATAGGCTCAAAATTACAATCTATGGGCTCAGGTACCTCAGAGCTTTTGATGGTTAGATTATAAATATGTTAGGCTTCTTAGGCAAACACACAACTACACAACTCTGCCATGGACATGGCTATGTCCCAATAAACTTTACATACAAAACCAGGCAGCTTCCAGATTTGTTAGTTTACCGACCCTAGATGTAGGTAGCCTACAACTGTTCTTGCAAACTTTTCCCTAGTCTTCAGCACCAGGAAACAGCCATTTCTCTGCAAAGAGTGTCATTAAAAAGCTGCTAAAACATAAAAGCTACAGAAAATGTTACAAATTTCTTTGCACTTCAAGGATGCTGGCTTGTTTTCAAAGCTAATTGTAAATATACATATTTTCATCTGGTTTTAGAATAAGTGAAGTCTCTGCTTCCTATTTGAGTTTTCAGTGACATGTAAGGACGTATCTGTTAGTTCCGTTATAAGGATTATCTGTAGCATGCACACAAGGCAGTGAAATATCTTCAATTTAATGGTTTATGGTCTTTATTTTACCTGCAGGAGGGAGTGGGGTGCCAAAGCAGACCAGCATCCCTGAGGTATGATGTGAGAGGGAAGGATTATTAAAGCAATAGCTTACACAGAACTGTGAACTATTTGGAAAGCAAAAGCACTCAGAGAGAGGAAGAACGTTCTAAACTGATTTCATACATATGGCGCACCCCCAGAAGAAACAGTTTCAGTAACAACCATAATATTATCAAATTAATTTTTCCCAGAATCACATATGTCCAGAGAAAAGAGACCCTTGCACATACACTAATCTGACAAGAAAAAAAGCTCCTTTCTAAGCTACTGGTCTCTTCACAGTTTGGTGATGTCTCAGCTTTCCCACCTTCCTCAACAATCTATAGAAGGAGACAGAGATGGTTATGGGTATATTGGTTTGTGAATGTCAAGCTTAGGGGCTCCCTCTAGATTTTGAGGACAAAAGTGTGTTTATGTAATAGCAGTATAACCCAACGTTCACTTTGTTTTTAAGTTCTTAAAACATTAGATAACTTATTTTTACAAAAAGGAAAAAAAAACAAGCTGAGTGTTGAGTGTCTCAGGATGTTTTTATGCTACTCCGTGGATTTCAAGGGTTATACAATACTGTGAAAATTCGATAATAATGATGTTGTAAGATTTTATTATGGAATAACAAAAAAATTCAAGCCTTATGCCAATACTTCTCCATGATATTCTGGAGTTAAAAAGTGATTGTTGACAGCCACCTAAGAGAAGGTGGCAACTTTTTATCAGGAAGTAAATTGCTTATGTAGAAAAAATTAATCTTTAAAACCAAAATAAATTACTCATCCTTTTATTTCTATTTTTGTCTTTCCTGCCACCATCAGGTCGTGTAAGAGAAAGAAATATAGAAATCCAATATTGTGGCAAGGGAGCTCATTTTTCATTTTGTCAAGGGGTTTCCTCCTCCCCCAGTCGTGATAGGATTTTTTGATGATTGTACAAGAAAAAAAAAAACAAAAACAGCTTCCATGTTTATCAATAATTCATTGAGGTTGTTCTGAAATAATTCAAGTTGAGTTTTTCCCCTATGCAAATCACATATGAACTGTCCTTAGAAGTGAAAGAAACAAAAATAAATACTATTAATACTTTGTAATGCAGCTAACCAAGAGATTAAGAGAGTGGGAAGACAATTGAGCCAACAATCAAGGCCGTTGGACACTGTGTCAGGTGTCACTGTAAGATCTGAGACCTACATGCACTACTAAACCTCCCCCACCCCACCTGCTTCTTCACTATCAAGGTGCTTGTCACGGGACTCCATGCTTCTCTGAGGGATCAGTGTTTTGAAAATGAAATGAAGTGATATATATGGAAAATGTTTGGAAGAGTAGACTGCAGCTTTGTTTGCTATGTAAGACTATCATACTTAATTTAGAATTATTATTCATTGTGATTTCCTCAATATGGTTCTCTTTTTTTATATTTCTGATTGATACAAGGGTACAAATGATTAGGTTACATTTGTTAGGTACAGTCCGAGTTGTAGTTGAGCCCTTCACCCAGGAAGTGTGCCATATGCCCCAACATTGTGTCTATTAGGTGAGAGCACACCAATTCCCTCCCACCTCCCCCAACTTGAATATAGTCTTTTTCTCTCGTGTGGGTGTGTAGTTGTTCATCTGCTGGTTTTATATTATTACTGAGTACATTGGATACTTGTTTTCCCATTCTTGTAATACTTTACTTAGGAAAATGTTCTCCTAATCCATCCAGGTCAATACAAAGCTATAAAGTCTGTGTTGAAGACTTGAATAGTATTTTAAATCTTAAATGGTTGAATAGTATTTTATAGTATACATATACCACAACTTATTTATCCATTGGTAAGTTGATGGGCACTTGGGTTGCTTCCACATCTTGGCAATTGTGAATTGAGCAGTGAGAAACGCTGTAATGCAAATGTCCTTATGGTGAAATGATCTTTCTTTTTCTTCTGAGTAGTTACCTAGGAACGATTTGGTTCTCTTCACAGAGTGAGAGACAGTTGCTGGTGTTTCTTCTTAAAGGGCAGTAATCCTACAAATCAGTACCTTTATGATCTCATTTAACCTTAATTGCCTCCTCAGAGGCCCTGTCTCTAAATATGTGCATCATTAACAAAAGTCTTGGATACACAAAAATCAAGAAACGTAAAATCCATGGGGTGGAAACAAATGAAGCCCTCCCAGCAACACTGATAAGCTGAGCAAGTTGAAACTTGCATGGTGAATCAGAAAGGACTGTTTCTTGGAATTGAAATAATGAACCATAACAGAGTGTATCTCAGATTTTCATAGTGACCCAAGTACATCCACCTCAGGGGTTAGGACTTCAACATATACATTTGTAGGGACAAAATTCAGGATGACCCAGGATTATCTCCCATCTCAAGATCCTTAATTTAGTCACATCTGCGAGTATCCTTTTTTCCAAACAGTGTAACTAACATTCGTTTTTCCCAGGGATAAAGACATAGATGTCTTTTGGTAGACTATCTTTCAGTATACCACACCAAGGATGCAAAATGAATTGCTAAAGTTATTCATGCATAATCATGTGTACTCAACCGTGATTTATGCCAATGTGGGATAGTTGCTCTAAATTAATGAACAAGGTGGAACAAAGTAGGAATTTATGATGATTCCTGTGGCTTATATAATTATGCATTGCTATAAGAAATCTCAACATAAATATGCCCAAACAGTCGTCTATAAAGCAGAAGTTGGTTAGTTGCATTGAAGAAAAAGTCTTCATTCCAGATGGACCAATCGTGTGCTCTTTTTCATTTATTTACTTCTTTGTTACTTATTTATTTATTTATTTATTTGAGACCTCCCCCAATGGTTGTGACATCTATTCTTTTATTTTTTTATTTTTTTATTTATTTTTATTGTTGAATCATAGCTGAGTACATTAGTGCAATCAAGGGGTAAAATGTGCTGGTTTCATATACAATCTGAAACATTTTCATCAAACTGTTTGACATAGCCATCATGTCATTTTCTTAGTTATTGTATGAAAACATTTGTATTCTTCATTTAGTAAGTTTTGTCTGAACCCATCTAAGATGCACCATAGGTGTGGAACCAATTACCCTCCCTCTACCCCAACCTTCCCCCTCCCCTCCTTTCCCATATTCTTGTGCTATAGTTGGGTTATAGCCTTCATATTAAACCTTTAAATTAGCTTCATAGTAGGGCTGAGTACATTGGATACTTTTTCTTCCATTCTTGAGATACTTTGCTAAGAAGAATATGTTCCAGCTCCATCCGTGTAAACATGAAAGAGGTAAAGTCTCCATCTTTCTTTAAGGCTGC
>CAUYRH010083898.1:0-37086 GCA_963574655.1 Perodicticus potto | reverse complement strand
GGATAGAGGGCTGTGGCATCACAGCTCACAGTAACCTCCAATTCCTGGGCTCAAGCGAGTCTCCTGCCTCCACCTCCCAAGTAGCTGGGACTACAGGCGCCCGCCACAACGCCCGGCCATTTTTTGGTTGCCGTCATTGTTTGGCGGGCCCGGGCTTCGAACCCGCCAGCTCAGGTGTACGTGGCTGGCGCCTTAGCTCGTTGAGCCACAGGCGCCGAGCCTAGTGATCACATTTTTAAGAAGGACATTGTGGACCATGAATGTACCTAGAGATTTGTAAGGACAAGCCTGAAACCAGGTCACATGAAGAAGAGTCGGTTATAAAACTGTATAAAACTGACCATGTATTCTGTGGATGGAAGCGTTGGAGGTGTGTGTGTGTGTGTGTGTGGCAGGGGTAGGTGTCTGTGTGAGATGAGCAGACCTGTGACCACATGGCCGGGTAGAAGGAACACTGCGTCTCCACTTAACTGTGCACATGCTGGGCAGGGGAGGGTTAGTACATGGAACTGGTTACCTGTAGGCAGCCACAGGAATGAATGTGACCCCTGTCCCTTCATCTGGGGTTCTCAGGGAATGTTTCCCTGGGTAGGAGATTGTGCTAGATGACCTCAGAGGTCCCTTCAGTTCTTTTTTTTTTTTTTTTTTTTTTTTTGACAGAGTTTCACTTTGTCTCCCTTGTAGAGTGCCATGGTGTCACAGCTCACAGCAACCTCAAACTCTTGGGTTTAAGTGATTCTCTTGCCTCAGCCTCCCAAGTAGCTGGGACTATAGGTGCCTGCCACAATGCCTGGCTATTTTTAGAGATGAGGTCTCGCTGTGGCTGAGGCTGATCTCAAACTGTGAGCTCAGGGCAATCTACCTGCCTTAGCCTCCCAGAGTGCTAGGATTACAGGTGTGAGCCACTGCGCCTGGCCCTCTTCAGTTCTAAGATTCTTCTGTGTCCTGAGAAAAACATTAGCATTTCTTCTGCCTTCTGGACTATCACAGGATGCAGCCTTTCCCCTGCACACGCTGGGACCCTGTGATGGGCTCTCAAACTATGGAGCTGGCTCTGCTGTAGCTCACCTCAACCAGGGCTACTGTTTTGTCTTCAGTTCTTCACACCTCGAGCAGCAGCCTGCCTGGGAGGCGCCTTGGCCCCTGCCTTGGGCTGACAAGGCTCTGTCAGCTCCCTCTTGCCTGTCTTTAGGGAATGCAGCTGGACGATCTCAAGCAGCAGCTCCAGCAGGCTGAGGAGGCCCTGGTAGCCAAACAGGAAGTGATTGACAAGCTGAAGGAAGAAGCTGAGCAGCACAAGATTGTGATGGAGACTGTTCCAGTCCTGAAGGCCCAGGTAAGAGATTGCCTCTGTGGCCCACTCTGGCACTGGGAGCTAGTATATCTCTTCTCTTTTGGCATCAGTTTTTGTTGGCCTTTTATAAGCTTTTTGAGCCCCTTGACCTCTCAGTGAACTTGGGATCACTTGTTGACATGTCTGTTTCCTCCATGCTGCTCTGGGCTCCACTTTGTTCGCCCAGTGCCCAGCAGAGAGTGTCCCTCATGGGTGGTCAGTGGATGCTGGGCACATACATCTCTTGTGTTTGCCAGGCGGATATCTACAAGGCAGACTTCCAGGCTGAGAGGCAGGCCCGGGAGAAGCTGGCTGAGAAGAAGGAGCTTCTGCAGGAACAGCTGGAGCAGCTGCAGCGGGAGTACAGCAAGCTGAAGGCCAGCTGTCAGGAGTCGGCCAGGTGGGTCCCTTGCAGTGGGCCTCACAGGGATTGGGCACAGCACTGGGGGTTTACTGCTGGTCACCACAGAAAACTGATGGTTCCTGGCTTTGCAGGTTAGGGCTGGCCACCCTTCCTCTCCTCTAGCTCTGTCTTTCTAACAGCTTTTTTCACAGTAGTGCAGCTAGGAGCTTTACCAAAATGCACACATTGATTGGATGGTTTCTGTTTTTATAGGATTGAGGACATGAGGAAGCGGCACATAGAGGCCTCCCAGGCTCCGTTACCCACTGTGCAGGGTGAGCGAGTGGGTGCAGGGGAGGCAGTTGGGAGGTCTCCCTAGAGCCTTAAGGGCAAGGGCTGGTATCGGTCATCCCTCCACCGCTACCCCTGTCAATGCCCCCTGCCCTGAGGCAGTAGTGGTGGCTCCTGGCCTCACATGGGTCGTGACCTTGTAGTTGAATAGGACACGCCTGTTAAGTCTCACCCCTCTCCATCCTCCTTTTCCCTCTGATTTGTGCCAGGGATGTGTATGAAGCCTGTTCAGCTGGTGCTTTCTGTTCTCTTTTCCCAGCCCACCCCTCTTTTCACATGGCCCTGCCCATCCAGAGGAGAAGCCCCCCTGAGGAGCCACCTGACTTCTGCTGTCCCAAGTGCCAGTATCAGGCTCCCGATATGGATACCCTGCAGATACATGTCATGGAGTGCATTGAGTAGGGCCAGCGAACACAAGGCTATCTGCAGATGACACACCCAATACCATGCAGTCTCTGCTTTCTTCTTCCACCTGGGATTAAGGACTAGGTGACAGAGCAGACTGCTGCTCCATGCCCCAGGAGGAGCTGGCTGCAGGGCCTTGTGCTTCGGCCCTACTGGCCTGAGGAGCCACTTCTCTTAGGTTAGGCCTGGTGCCCTGCTCTTTCTATTCCATTCTGTTGCTTAAACCATGTGCCTCTGGGGCTGGTCCCTTCCTCTTTTTCCAGTCCACAGCCAGGATGTCAAGAATGGAGTCTGGGGGTTCTCAGGGAGAGCTGTGCCCCCAAGCAGAGATGGGCAGCAGCTTTTCCTCCAGTCAGCTGTGACTCACCCTCCCTAGTGCTCCAGGCCTGCCGCACCCTTGCTGTGCACACCACTGCACTCCTTTTGGGCTGCATGCTGTTCCGTTTCGTGGTCAGACCATGGCATATTTAACTGGTCCCACTTGATGGACATTTGGATTGTTTTCCAGTCTTTTGCTATCATAAATAATGGTGCAGTGAAAAATCCCTGTGCATCACTTGTGTGTGTTTTGGGGATAGATTTCAACAAGGGGGACCACTGAACATGTATGATGCTGGGGGTGGGTGACACTTGGAGCTTGCTTTCCTGCCTCTGTCCCCCTGGTTCCCATAGTCTTGCCAAGGAGGGGGTGGGCAGACCTTAGGATGTTTGCCATCTACTGGGTTTGCAGTTCCACTATTAGAAGTAAGTGTAAATGTCTTTTCAGAGGTTTAAGGGCCCTTTTCAGTTGTGCTGTGAGAGGGCTGTCCGTATCTTTCACCCATTTTTCTGCTGTATCTGCACTTCCTCAGTTTTTAGTGGTTCTTTGTTCATTATCAGGATTAGCTTTGCATGTCATAGACTTCTCCCACTTTTACTTTGCTATTATTATTTCTTGGCCTTGAGTTTTTATCTTTATGTAGTCACATTTATTCATTTTTTTCCCCGGGAGCCACTTGGCAGTGAATGGCACTCTTCACTTGTTTTGCAAGGTTCTGGACATTTCCCACGATGTCAGAGTCATTGGGCATTAACCCTGTAATTGCAGCAAAGGACAGGACATAGGACTTTGACAGAGAGTGCAGCACACACACTTCTTTGCCTGGTTCGTCCTTCCTGCCATCCTCCAAGCTCCCCTGGTTGGGAATGGGATGTTGTGAATCCAGTGCTGGGCATTGTCACAGGGTTTCCTGCTGTGTGAGTGTGAGAGGGCAAACTAGAATTAGTATGTAAGATCTTCTACAACTAAGCCTGGCTTTGGGGTTTCTTAGCATCTGCAGGGGTGGGGAATGACTTTCCCATTTCCTAAAGCTGGGCCTCTATCACATTGGACTTTTGGAAATTATTAAGGGACCAGGCTGGCTCTGCTTATAGGTGCTGCATTTAAATCTGAATCCTGCAAGTTTTCTACAAGAGTACTTCTAATGCTTTTGGAAGGAGGGTGTATGGCTGAACAAAACACCACAAACTTGATGGCTTAAAACAACAGAAACTTATTCTTTTACAGTTTGGGAAAACAGTAGTTGTCATGATGCTGTCAGCAAGGTTGATTTCTTCTGGAGGGTCTAAGAATCAGATCCGGGCCTACCTGCTGGCATCTCATCATTGCTTGTAATCCTGTAGACCCAGCAGTCTAGTCTTTGCCTCTCTGATCACATGACCTCTTTCACTCCATCTGTCCTAGTCTTCTCTCTGTCTTTCCTAAGAATACCAACCATTGGATTGGGGTCCACCTGGTCATCTAGGATGAGCTCCTCATCTTAAGATCCTTGCCTTTATTACAGGTGTAAATATCCTTTTCCCTGATAAGGCCTCATTCACAAGTTCTGGGAGTTAGCAAAACATAATGCTGGTCAGAGAAGGGCTCCTAGATGCCTCTGTTCACCCTTTTTTGTTTGTTTGTTTTTTTTGAGACAGAGTCTCACGACGTCGCCCTCAGTAGAGTGCCGTGGCATTACAATTCACAGCAACCTCTAACTCTTGGGCTTAAGCGATTCTCTTGCTTCAGCCTCCCAAGTAGCTGGAACTACAGGTGCCTACCACAATGCCCGGCTATTTTTTTGTTGTTGTTGTTTCAGTTGTCATTGCTGTTTGGTTGGCCAGGGCCAGATTTGAACCTGCCGCCCTAGGTGCATGTGGCCGGCGCCTTAACCACTGTGCTATGGGCGCTGCCTCTGTTCACCCTCTTGAGAAGTGGGAAGCCCAGCCCTGCACTGTCGGTGGCCATTACTCAGGGTGTAGGTGAGCCAGCAGCGTGCCTCTCCAGCCCTTCCACCCATATCTGCTGGCCCCAGCCGCAATGTCCACCTGGAGACAAGATGTCCCCATGCCTTCGAGAGCCTGCCCTAACAAGCTCTACAGTCCAGCAGCCACCACTCCCTGGGGACTGAGCTCCTCTAGCAGAGCTGCAGGTCTTGGACACCCCTGCCCTCAGCCGCATTTACCCTCATCTGTGAACTCTGGGTTGAGTGGTGATCCCAAAAAGACAGGTTTCCCTCAATGGTCCCCTTATGCTCTTTCAGGCCTCCCTCTACATAGTCTGCTGCCCCTTCTTGGGGAGTTGGTGCTTTCTTTTTTTCTTTTTTTCCATGGGGAGGAAGGAGGGGACTCAAAGACTCTGTCCTAGAGAGGGAAGGAGGTGAGGTGAGATTTGAGACCAGTAGAAGCAGGGGAGGCAGAGGCTGTACCTTCATTAAGGTGGGATTGTTTGGGGTCAAGCCCTAAGCATCCTGCTCGAGAATCGGTCAGAGGGGAAAATAGTCAAGGGAAGCAAAGGAAGGAGCCAGGAGGGGCCAGAGGGAGAACAAGAGATGGACTCTTAGGGGGCCAGGGAAATGATAGGATCCAGGGACTAGAGGTGCTTCCTGGGGTATTGGTGGGGGGGGATGCAGCCACAGTGTTTCCCATGGAGCCAGTAGCAGCATCTGGGAGCTGGAAAAACACTCATGCTTGGCCCCCCTGGATCATCTGAGGCTGACTCCCCTTCCCAGAGGCCAGGTGCCCTTGCTGCCTGTACACCCCTTGTCCCTGTAGCACTGTGTAAGGTTGATTATAGATTACACACCAAGGATGTGAAACCATTTACCCAGCAGTGGGGCATTCTGCTTTCTTCCTTTCTGACTTGACTTAGATTGGGTTTCTGAACAACTGGCTGGATTCCTCTCAGGAGGGAATCAGTCTGCCTGCTTTATTAGCTATAGCCTTTTTGTCCACACAGCTAGAAGCACATCCCACCTAGAACCTGTGTCATTCCTGTTGTTGCAATCCGCATCCCCCTCTTGCTGGTCAATGCACAGGAGAAAAGCAGGCAAGCACTAAACACAGTAAGAAAGCATTTTGCCCTCACTAGTAACTAAAGCACAAACTCTGTAAGCAAAATATGTCAAAATAGCAACAAATGAAGCCCAATGTATGGTGCTCTGCTGGCAAGGGGCAGGGTGCAGGCCTTCTGATGTTGCCCCTTCTGAGGCGCTGTTTGGTGGGATGGAACAAGCACTTAGGCAGTATCCTCAGCCCTTATAACCCTAAGAGTTAGTCAGGTACTCATACTGACTCTGACATTGGACAGACAGGTGCTCACTGCACCATCATTTGTAGCCACCGAAGGCTGTCGTGACATAAGAGGTTGTATATCTGATAACATGGCCCTTCACAGCCACCAATTTGAACATCTTTTTTTTTTTTTTTTTGAGACAGAATCACACTGAGTAGAGTGCCATGGTATCATATCTCACAGCAACGTCAAACTTTTGGGCTCAAGCAATCCTCCTGCCTCAGCATCCTGAGTAGCTGGAACTACAGGCGCCCGCTATAACACCCAGCTAATTTTTCTATTTTTAGTAGGGATGGGATCTAATTCTTGATCAGGCTGGTCTCGAACTCCTGAGTTCAAGTAATCTACCTGCCTTGGCCTCCCAGAGTGCTGGGAGTACAGGCCTGAGCCACCTCACCTGCCATTTTGAACATCATGTCACATGGAACATACTCTGTAGTATGTTGGCATGAATAGGCCAGGAGACAAACTTATGTATAAAGTGTGATCCCAGTAAAGAAATAAAAGCTTCTATCATGGATGGATATGGGTGGCCAGGTTACTGGTAATTAAAAGTTTTCCTTACATATTTATGTATTTTCTAAGTGTCTATAATTTGCATGCATTACTTTTTTTTTTTCAGTCATTTTTCTTTATTATCCACTCAGAAGAATTTTTTTTTTTTTTTGCATTTTCAATACATGTATTTTATTTTTCTTCATTACATTATTTCCCCCCCCCCCCAGCATGCATTACTTTTATACATAGAAAATGTCTCTTCAAAGCTGTTCTTGTGTTAACACAGCTCTCAGAGGTTTGGTCCCCATTAGTGGTTGAGAATAGTTCCCTGTTGATACAATTGTTCATGGAAGAATGGCACAAAGTGGTTGACTTAAGGTTTCTGTGTGCCTGGAGTTTCCTGCAGCTGCCATAACAAAATGCTACAAACTGGGGGGCTTAAAACAACAGAAACTTATTATCTTCTGGTTCTGAAGGCCAGAAGTTCAAGATCAAGGTGCCGTCAGGTTGAATTCCTTGGTGCCTCGTGGCTGCATCTCTTCAGTCTCTGCTGCTGTTGTCATGTGATCTCTGCTGTATGTTGTCATGTGGCCTCCTCCCTGTGTACTCTGTGTCTCTTCTCTTCTTTGTACAAGCACACCAGTGTCAGAGATAAACAAAGGCAGGGATTCATTAAAGCTGTAAAAACAGATGATTTTAATAACTACTGGCAGTGGGGGAGAGCGGAGCTTCATCCTGAAGTATGCAGAGGGGACTGGGCATGAAACAGAGAGTTGAGGAGGTGGTGGGGGCGAGTGGAGGCTCAAGTGAAAAATGACAGAGAGGGGGTTAGTGTCCATGTGGGGAAGCCAGCTGTTTATGGAAGTTAGGTTTCTGCCATGGCTACTGGCAGATGGGGGCCTACCCTTCTCTGTGGCTCTTGGGTCCTTGACAGGCACTGTTGGGTTGTAGGTGATACACAGACACCTAAACATAATGAATGTAAATGTACTGAATGTTACTGAATCCTATACTTTTTTATGCTCTATGATCTCCAGTTTATTCATATGCAAAGTGAAGAGAAAGTATTTACAAAATATTGCCAGAAATGAGATATATATTTAATAAGCTAGAGAAAGTGCCTGCCACTCAGTGACTTTCTTTTACATTTTTTGAATTTTAGAATGTTAAGGGGTACACACGTTTTGTTTGCATACTTTGTCTTTGTACAGATTGAGTCAAAGTTATATTAGTGTACCCTTTTCCCAGATAGTGTGCACTGTACCCAATAGCTGTGAATTTACCCTTCCCCTCCTCCTCCCCCAGCTTGATTTTTACTGAGATTTACTTACATACATACACTTATGAATCATATACTTTAAATGGTTGATTTTATGCTATGTGAATTTTAACTTGGTTTAAAAAGGCAGTAGTTCCAAGATTTATAACTTGCGAAGATTTTTCTCAGTGACCTTTATTTTATTTTATCTGACTTATTTGTCTTGTGTAAATTCTGTATACACAGAGGGAGACACTCATTTAATGTGTTAAAGTGTTTTCTGTTTGCTAAGATTTTACTTGGATGATACTTGTTGGATAATTTTAAATTTCTATTAGCTTAGTAAACTATACCTTTTGTTGGTGTTTTTGACTGAAGTTCAAAGAGATATGAGTAATGTATATGTTATTCTATTCTATATTGTGTCTATATAAGTTAAAAAACAAAGAGATCCTTTATCTTAAAGTGGCTGCTATTTTCTTCTTTCTTCTTCTTTCTCCTCTTCCTTTCTTCTTTCTGCCTTTCTCATCCTCCTTCCTTTCTTCTTCCTGTCTTTCTCCTCATCATTTAGAGGCAGACTCTCACCCAGGCTAGAGTGCTGTGGTGTTGTAGCTCGCAGCAGCCTCGAACTCCTGGGCTCAAGCCATCTTCCTGCCTCAGATCCCTGAGCAGCTGGGACTATAGGTGCCCACCACAATGCTTGCCTAGTTTTTCTATTTTTAGTAGAGACTGGGTCTCGCTCTTCCTCAGGCTGGTCTGGAACTTCTGAGCTCAGGAGATCTTCCTGCCTCGGCCTCCCAGAATGCTAGGATTACAGGTGTCAGCCACCATGCCTGGCCTAAAATTTGTGTTTAAAAGGTCCAAGATGGCTGCAGCTTTACAAAAATGGGCAGGAAGGAAAATTGCAAATTTCATGTGCTTCTGGTTATCAATATTTGTTTTTATACAAAAGTCACAGTTAAAAACATTCTGCTAGTACTACATAATTATACTTTATTATGGGCATAAACCAGCAGTAAACATTAACACCGCCCATTCAACTTGTAATTCTGCTCAATTACTGCCTGGTTCAGCTAACATGAGATGAGTGAAAAGTTCCTATGGTTTATTTTTTTTTTCATTTATTTATTTATTTTTTGCAGTTCGGCTGAGGCCAGATTTGAACCCACCACCTTTGGTATATGGGGCTGGCGCCCTACTCGATGAGCCATAGGAGCCACCCCAGTTCCTATGGTTTAAATGAAATCCTAAGCCTACGATATTAAAAATAAATCTGGGTATTGGTGTTTTTTCTTTCCTTCTTTTTTTTTTTATTGTTGGGGATTCATTGAGGGTACAAGAAACCAGGTTACACTGATTGCATTTCTTAGGTAAAGACCCTCTTACACTTGTGTCTTGCCCCCAAAAGGTGTGGCACACACCAAGACCCCACCCCCTCACTCCTTCCCTCTCTCTGCTCTTCCTTTCCCCACCCCTCCCTCCTCCTTTCTCTCTCTGCTCTCCCCTTACCCCACCCCCACCATGTCATTAATTGTCATTAATTGTCCTCATATCAAAATTGAGTACATAGGATTCATGCTTCTCCATTCTTGTCATGCTTTACTAAGAATAATGTATTCCACTTCCATCCAGGTTAATACAAAGGCTGTAAAGTCTCCATTTTTTTTAAATGGCTGAATGATATTCCATAATGTACATATACCACAGCTTGTTAATCCATTCCTGGGTTTGTGGGCATTTAGGCTGTTTCCACATTTTGGCAATTGTAAATTGAACTGCAATAAACAGTCTTGTGCAAGTGTCCATGTGATAAAAGGATTTTTTTCTTCTGGGTAGATGCCCAGTAATGGGATTGCAGGATCAAATGGGAGGTCTAGCCTGAGTTCTTTGAGGGTTCTCCATACTTCCTTCCAAAAAGGTTGTATTAGTTTGCAGTACCACCAGAAGTGTAAAAGTGTTCCCTTCACTCCACGTCCATGCCAGCAACTGCAGTTTTGAGATTTTGTGATGTGGGCCATTCTCGCTGGGGTTAGGTGGTATCTCAGGGTGGTTTTGATTTGCATTTCTCTAATAATTAGGGATGATGAGCATTTTTGCATATGTTTGTTAGCCATTCGTCTGTCTTCTTTAGAGAAGGTTCAATTCATGTCTCTTGCCCATTGATATATGGGATTGTTGGCTTTTTTCATGTGGATTAATTTGAGTTCTCTATAGATCCTAGTTATCAAGCTTTTGTCTGATTCAAAATATGCAAATATCCTTTCCCATTGTGTAGGTTGTTGATTTACTTTGGTTGTTGACTCCTTAGCTGTACAGAAGCTTTTGAGTTTAATTAAGTCCCATTTGTTTCCCATTTGTTTATTATTGTTGTTGTTGCAATTGCCACAGCAGTCTTCTTCATGAAGTCTTTCCCTAGGCCCATATCTTCCAGTGTTTTTCCTATGCTTTCTTTGAGTATTTTTATTGTTTGATGCCTTAAATTTAAGTCCTTTATCCATCTTGAATCAATTTTTGTGAGTGGAGGAAGGTGTGGATCCAGTTTCAGTCTTTTACATGTGGATATCCAGTTCTCCCAGCACCATTTATTGAATAGGGAGTCTTTCCCCCAAGGTATGTTCTTGTTTGGTTTATTGAAGATTAGGTGATTGTAAGATGTTAGTTTCATTTCTTGGCTTTCTATTTGATTCCAAATGTCTATGTCTCTATTTTTGTGCCAGGAAAGCACTTGTCACTCAGATCACTCCTGAAGTGGCTGTCCACTTACCCAGTGTGCCAAAACCAGTCTCACTCTAAGCCCCTGAGGGCTAAGGCTGTAAGGCATCTCAGTCCCCACCTTTAGGCTGCTCAGTGACTAGATTACTCGCTCCGGCCCGATCCTTGCCCTGCGACCCTGAGGGTGCAGCTTGCGGGGCAGTTCTCCTACAATGGCTCCACGTGGCCCACAGCTGAACACTATTAGCTCTGTCTGACTCAGCATCTCAGTCTGGGGTGCTAGACAACACACAGTCCTCTTCACTCTTGCCCAAGTTCTCCCACAGTAGTTCATCTGAGTGCCAAGTCCAAAAATACCAAAACAGCTCACAGGTAAGGCCTTTCCAGTTTGCAATCTCACTGGTGCTATACTTACAGCTGTGGGCAGGATTAGACCAAACGAACACACACAAACACTTGCCAGTTCTCCACTGCTTTTGTCCTCCTCATGGGTTCCAGAAGTCTCACACTGACTCCCTGTGTCCCCAAAGGGATGTTTCTGGGCAGATCCCACCATCCAGAGATGCCTGGAGTCTTCTCTTCCCAGACTCACCATGCCCAATTGTGAGGAAGCTGTTACTCGGCCTCCATCTTGCTCAGGAGCCACTTGCTTAATCAATCTTTACACATACCTGCAGGTCGCTGCTTCCTTTTCAATTCTAAATGTTGTGATGCTTCATGCCCAGGTTCATTGTGGCCCTAGTAAATAATCAGAAAGCTGCCTTTCCGAACTGGGGGAGGTTCCACAGGGATTATCCAGCAGTGTGGGAGGGCTGGCCAGGGGCTCATGCCCAGGAGACCTTTCTCCAGTATGAGTGGCTATTCAGCAGCCTCTCTAATTTGGCGTCCTCCTTGGCTGAGTTACAGAGCAGAATTGCTAGGGCTAGCACTGGGAGTCTTGTCTTTCCCCTTAGTCTCTGCCTGTTCCCAGGGATATTTCTCCCTTCAGATAGCCATGATGTGAGTTAAGCCCATGGCAAACATACTGTCAGTCAACCCCAAAGGGTGGGGAAGCTGGTGGACCACCTCAATCTCAGTCTTTTTTGTGTGTGTAGAAACCATGAGTTGGGAAGAGATTTTCCACACTGTTAGCGTTAGGCAGAAAGGGAGGAGTGTGGTGGATTTGAAAGTCTGATTCTTTTACTCTCTGCTGCAAGTTTTTCTACTGTTCTGTGGCCTCAGGATCCATCTCATTCTCATATATGAGTTCTGGGTTGTTGCTGGTAAAAATCTCAATGCTTATTTTTGGTTTTCCATTGGAGAGAGGGAAGCTAGTTTGCTTCATTTTGGACCTGGATATCTGTTTAACTTTTTCATATGTAATCAAATCTATCATTTATTTTATTTTATTATTACAATTATTTTTCACCTGTAGCATCACCCTTGGGGAGACTGATTCTACATAGAATCAATTCCTCCATATGGTTTTCTAGAAAATTTGTAGAGAGCTTAAAGAGTCTGATAATCTGAGGATCTATTCAAAGTCACACAGATAGTGACAGAGTTGAAATAATGACACAAGCCTGTATTAGCACAAATTCTGAATCTCATATACTATGACACCAGCCTCTCATTCATAATCAAGTCGTTCATTCATTCATTTGTTTATTTTTCCATTGGGCATGCCATTTTTCCCTTCAGAAGCTCCACCCTCCTTTTAAGACCCTGAGTCTTCTATGTGATATCTTTTTTTTTTTTTTTGTCTTATAATCTATGTGATATCTTTAGGCTAGATTACAATGATTTGAAATAAATTCAACTACAAGATCAAATTTTTCTTATGGGAGAGCGGTGCATTCATTTTATAAAATGAAAAGTCCAATCTTCCAGTTAAAGTTTCTACCCAATCTTCACTCAAGAGTCAGTCTTTGATGAGAACACTAGCATTTCTCATTTTAAGTAACTGAAAAAAATGTGATTCAAAACACAGAAACTCCTTGCAAATGGGAGCTGATACATCTTTCAGCCTGGCATACATGTGGTCACATTAAAAATAACAGACCAATTTCATCTAAAATATATATACTTTCAATCTGGCATCATAAAAAATTTATTTATTCACATATACTTAATTGGCAAATACTGTTTTACAATAACAAGGAAAAATGAATACATGGTAAAACATTCATTAGAGATACCCAATTATTCAGTATCCACTTCCATAATAATAAGTCAGAGGAATCAATGCTTGATATCATCTACTAAGTACTACTTTTCACTTTTCATTTATGTATCTTCAGATAGAAAAGGTCTTCCCAGGCCAGATGCTGTCATTCACAACTGTAATTCTAGCACTCTGGAAAGGCGAGGCAGGTGGATTGCTTCAGCTCAGGAGTTTGAGACCGGCCTGAGCAAGAGCAAGACCCCATCTCTACTAAAAGTAGAAAAACTAGCCAGGCATTATAGTGGACACCAGTAGTTCCAGCTACTGGGGAGGCTGAGATAAGAAGATGGCTTGAGGCCAGGAGTTTGAGGTTGCTGTAAGTTATGACACCACGTCACTCTACCCAGAAATACAAAGTGATACTCTGTCTCAATAAAGAGGAAAGAAAAGAAAAGGTCTTCTCTTATGAAGCAATAAATGATAAGGATTGGTCATAGAGAGACTCAAGAAAACCAACCCAAAAAGGTGATAAGAACACAGTTAGTGTCACAACTATAATTTTTTATTAAGAATAATTTGGAAAATTACAGGGGAAGAGAGAGAGAATATGGGAGCTGCTCAAGAGGGAAGAAAGGAAGGTAAAATGGAACCGACCAAGAAGAAGTATAGTTTTGGCTGAATTTGCTTTATAGTAAACAATAACAGTCTTTTAACAAGTTTTGAGGGTTTTTTTGTATTACATGAATAGTCTTCTTTCTTACTGAAATTCCTTCATGCATTTCCTCTTTAAAATGAATTTAGGGAGTTTTGTGATTGATAAGTTGAATTAATATATAGGAGGCTCCTGGAATAAAACTGCAGGAGGCTGGATCTTGGAACATCTGGGCTGGAAGAGACCTTAGATGCAAGCATTTTAGATTTTAATGCTAATTAGAACATGGTCCTCTTGTATGGGTGAGCTGAGACTATATTTTCACTTTGTTCGAAGCCATGTCTTCTATTATGTACGCCATATATTTGACATCTCTGATGGAGCCCAGACCTGTCATTGTACAGATGAAGAAACTGAGGCTCCAAGATTACTAAACGCCTTGTCTCGGCTCTCATGGCAGCAAAATCATGAGAAAAGCCGCATCTCCTAGATGTGTAGAGACAGGTCTGGAAATGGATCCCAAGTGTCTTCATTACCAATCCTAAACCTTTTCCTTTATCCTCACTCACTTTCAAATAATCAAGCATTTTCAGTTAAATCCATGCCATCATTTTTTCTCACAAAAAGACAATGCTTATCTCAACATGTAAGTCAACGGAAAATGAAAATTATAGTTAAACTTTCCTGTGAAGCAAAGAACGTCTGTAGGCACTAGCCTTAAAATGGAGATGCTAAAAATTATATCTTACTCCAAACACCATCCACTTTGAAAATGGGGTGTGGGGGCAGATAAAGGACAAAAGTCATCTCTATAGTCTGCAATAGAAGGTATTGATTTGGCTGGGCCAAGAGCATGTCAATGTTATATATGGCAGTGAACTGGATTGGTGCACAGCAGATAGTATTGTTCAATAGTAATAAATAACAATTATGTACAGGGACCGTCTCACTGATGCTCCATTCTTCTACCTTCGCTAATAATCAGATCTGATTCTTCCAGAGTCCTCCCCTCACTCTACTCTAACAAGGCAGTAATTCATTCTAAGCTCATGGAAGGCACATACATCTCTCCTAAATGCGTCTTCCATACAGGCACATAAGGTGATCCTAAGTTTAATTAAAGGTCATGACAGCTTCCCCTGTCTCCAGTGCCTCTTATCTCTGCTTTGTTCCTACTGACCTGCTCTGACACCAGGCATCTGGCAGATCCAGGGATAAGAACCTGAGAGTTTCCATGTTTATGTTCCGGTCCCACAACTCACTAGGGAAAAAAGGAAAAGGTTTTTTTATCTCTCTCTTTTTTCTTTTACAAATTTATTTATTAATTGGCAAGTAATAATTGTACATATTTGTGGGGTACATGGTGATGTTTTCACATATATAATGTACAGTGATTAAATCAGGTTAATCAGTGTTTCATCCTCTCAAATATTTATTATTTCCTGGTATTAATATTCATAACATTCAATGTCCTTTTAGCTATTTGAAGAGAAACATTATTGTTACCTATAGTCAAACTACAGTGGTAAAGAAAATGAGAATGTGTTCCTTCGGTCTAGCTCTGGAAGCTAAAGAAAGTCTATCTCATAGAAGGAAATATTAGAACAGAGGATATTAGCAGCTGGGAATGGTAGGGGGAAGGGAGTGAAAGGAAAAAAGATTCTTAACAACTTTATGAACTTTGGGGAGAGGCTTAAATCACCATTCAGGTTTCAGTTTACACGGACAGACACCAGTTCCAAAATTCTCTCACAATATTTAAAAGCACTGTAAAAGTCACAGTAGAGCTAAATGAGGTCATTTCAGTTAAAAATCCTCCCAAGCATGTAAGACTATGCTCCCAGCATGACTCTGTCGGACTAGTGCTCATCTGATTTCACACCGACATCACTCCCCCTTTAAAGATGAAGACTACTGAAGTTTCATACATAATACCAAATACGACATGTCTGAGCACATCTTTTTAAGCTGCTGTGTGCCTAAAATCCTCAGCACCATCAACCCTGTAGTGTTTCATGCAAAGAAAGTAAGTTTTTGTGTCAAAGGGTCTTATCTTTGAGTCCCATCGATAGTATTTGTTAGGTTTGTGAGTTTTGAGTTATTTTCTTCTCTTCTCTTATAAATAAAGGTTCTAATAGGTATCTCACAGAATTTATAAGAAGAGAATAAGAACACATCACTTTTAATTCAGTCCTACACAAAAGTTCAGAATGATGTTACATAATTTTGATTACACGTAAACTGTATTAATATTACTGGTAATTATTTTAAATGGAATATTTGTTTCTTCATCCCTAAGATATTTCACTTAGGAGAATGGTCTCCAGTTCCAGCCAGATTGTTGAAAAAGGTGGCCATTTATCTTTTTCACGGCCAAGTAGTTCTCCACACATGCTACATTTTATTTTATTTATTTATTTATTTATTTATTTATTTATTTATTTATTTTTGCAGTTTTTGGCCGGGGCTGGGTTTGAACCCGCCACCTCTGGCACATGGGGTCGGCACCTACTCCTTTAAGCCACAGGCGCCGCCCACATGCTACGTTTTATTAACCTACTCATGAATTGCGAGGGACCTGGGTTGATACCACATCTTTACACTTGTGAATTGCGCTGCAGTAAACATTCAAGTGCAGGTGAAGCGAACGCCGTGTGGACTCACTACGAAATTAGAACCAACCAATGAGCACGTATATCCACGGAGGAAATAACAATGGAAATCAACCAGGAGGTGGGGAGAAGAGGGAAGGGACAAAAACTCACCCAACGGATACAATGAACACCATTTGGGTGGTGGGCACACCTGTAGCTGGGACTCAGGCATTACAAAACGGATCCCATTTTGAAATAAAAATTAAATAAAATAACAAAAATAATATAAAATTGGGTATTACCATGACAAGGCAAAATTTACTACCATTTTTCAAAATGCAAACTTTAAAATTCAACCTTCATATGCTCTAGATCATACAGAAACTTGGAGCAACCAAAAAACTAAGATCCAGGAGATGCGTGGCTGGTAAATTGAGATGCATCTTCGGCCAGCCTGAAAAGGCTCAGCCTAGAGGGACACCTGCTGTCCCAGGAGGCGTGTGTGTCTCACCCCACTTCCAAATCGTCATCGGAAAGCCCTGCACGGGGAGGCCAGTGGCTCAGCATTCGGGAGCGGAGGACGGGATCCGGGGGGAAGTGGGGAGGAAGAGCAGAGCAGGCAGGAGACAGGGAGTCCGCAGATCAATAAAACCACTTTAGGATAATGGCTGAGGCTGAAGAGCGGGAGCGGGGCTGGCCAGCAGAGGAGCTCCGTCACTGCCAGGAGAGGCCCATTTGTAGAAAGAAAAGGCTTCCTCTGTCCTGTCAGGCTAAGACCCCACTCGGCAGTGGCAAGTGCAGGACGAGATGGCCCTCAGCACCCCAGGCCACCTGCCGGCTCTGCCCGGTCTCAGGCTTACAGCGTTTCCCTGGAACTGTGGGAACGCCATATAAATATTGAATCACCGACCCAGGGGACAGATCCTGGGAGGGCAGGGGCTCACATCCAGGCCAGCTGGCAAGGCCAGAGAGAGCGAGGAAGGGTGGGATTCACTCCCAGACCGCTGCAGACAGGAAAGAGAGCCCTCACCTTAGCCGGTGGCTGCAGGCCCCTCCCCTACGGAATCTTCTAGCACAGCTTGCTTTTAAGACGTGGAAAAATTGACTGGTTTGTTCTCCAGTTTTTGTTCCCTTCCCAAGTTCCTCTGCTGAGTGCCAGAAAGGAAAAGCAAGTCCATCTGGCACAAGGAAAGGAGAAAGGGCAGGGCCACCCCATGCACTGGAAGAAATGACAGCCGGGCAACAAAAGGCCGGCGTTTGGGGAAAAATAGCTAATAGTTCTGAATGGCTCAGGATGAGCTGAGCGTAGGGGTTGGACACTGCCACTATCAGCACCACCGTGTAAAGAAACTAAGCTTAGAGGGGTTATGTGATTTGCTGGAGGTCATGTAATCTAAAAGCAATAGAGTTAGGTCTGTCCAACATCACAGGTTATGTTCCCAGTCGTCACCCCACATCACCTACAGTGGGACAGGTATTTGGCAAATCTAATAGTAGTTCCCGCTGTGTTTGCTGTCTCTTAACATGTGTCCACCAAGTATGCCTTCCCCAGAGCCCTATGTGAGTGAACTCCATAGCTCTAACATTGGAAGACTGTAGTACAGATTTCTGGAAAAGATGTCACTGGATCAACTGTCCCAGCTGAAGTCATGCCCTGAACTCAGACCTGATGGGGCCATGATGTGCGTGGTAAACATAAGATGCTAATATTGTGAGCTGTCAATTAAGTATCTGCTGTGTCCTGGGTCCTTTATGTCAAGTTTCACATTTAACCTTTACAAGAATCCCTCTGAGACAGATACGTGTAAGGAAATGACTTTCAGTGTTTCCTTGCAGAAAATCACTCAGCTGGTGAGGACAGAAGTCGAGATTCAAAAGTGAAGACAGCCTGACTTCAGGGCCCGTGCTCTCAGCCACTCTGTCCTGTTGCCTCCACTTGATCACTGGATATGCCTGGAAAGTATATATTATACAAAAGAATATTGGAAGAAAGAAAGAACTGGATTATCTCCAAAGCAAGAAGCCAGGAAATCTGTCCTCTACCATGTGTAATTCTGTTAGTGTCACCAGAGCCCACTGGGGTAGAGGACCAGCATTTCAATAAATGCTCAAAGGGTCTTTCACTAGGCCAGACAGGTTCTGAGCACTCACTGCATGGTCAACATGACGCTGAGGGCTTCAAAAAGAGACGGCATCTGTTCTCAGGTGCCTCGGAGTAGCCTTTAATCCACAGTGGAATTTAATCCATTCCTCACAGTGGAAGCCACAGTCGTCATATTAAGAAATATTTGTAATACAAGCTATAATAGAGTTACATACAGATGCTGCAGGAATGAACAGGCTGTAGCAACTGATTCCACTCAAAGGACTAAGGGGAGGTTTCATGAAGAGGTGGTAAGCAGCCCACACTCGGATATAGAAGTTGGAATGTCCCAAGAAACAGATTAAGAGAAAAGCAGTTTTAGAAGAAGAAAGTGCCATAGGGTGTTGAAATGCAAAGAGACTCCTGACTTCTGCTTACTATGTAAAAGTTTGAATAAAGGGATTGTCCCCACTTTGCAAAGCAAAAATTTGAATCCACCAAAGACTGGGGTAACGGAGCCATCAGCTAGTTTAAATTTTTAAGTACGTAGGGCGGCGCCTGTGGCTCAAAGGAGTAGGGTGCCGGCCCCATGTGCCAGAGGTGGCGGGTGCAAACCTAGCCCTGGCCAAAAACTGCAAAAATAAATAAGTTTAGGTACGTGCAGGAAGGACAAAACATGTGAACTGGTTTTTCTGGGGCAGAGCATGGGAGGAAAATGGGGATGTCATACAAGGCGGTAAGAAGCGAAAGCTTTTCATCCATTGTCAAGGCTGAGAGAGCTCTGGCATGGGTGCACAGAAACCCATATTCACGAGCAGTCAGCAGGAGGGCGGTGTGTCCTCACCTATGGGGTCTCTTCCAGAGGCCTCACTGGGTGTTCACAAGAAAGGGGCAGGCAGGGGCTAGAAGCACAGGCCTGCCTGGCAGAGGAAGGAGCCACTGCTGCTGGCAAGAGAAGAAATCACACCCAGATCTTCTATCTGGATTAGTTTGCTAGTGTGACCTGAACAGAGGACCACAGGCTGAGCAGCCTAAGAGACAATTTTTCCCAGGGTGGCTCATTCTGAGGGATGGGAGGGGATGCCCTCGAACAGGCACTTGTCCTTGGATTCCAGAGGGTCGCCTTCTCCCTACAGCATCAGATCTTCTGTCTATGTCGCCTGTGTCCAAATTTCCTCCTCTCATAAGGACACCAGTTGTGTCAGATTAGGACTCTGCTTACTGACCTAATTTTTACTTGATCACCTCTGTAGAATCCAAATAAGAGTACATTCTGAAGTGCTGGGGGCTGAAACATCAACGTATGTAGTTTTACTGGGCAGGGGGGACCTATGTGGGCCCCAAACCTACATCCATAAATAAAAAGGCCTGAGTCACTACAGAAGTAACTCCTATTGTAGATGGAAGAAGAGAGCCAAGTAGGAGCCCAGAAAGGAGCAGAAAAACTGCTCTGGACTCGACAAGCAGAGACCACACGCCGCTTAGGGATGGCAGAATCCACGAGAAAGCCCCAGTCTACATGTATTTCTAAGACCCAGTAAGAACAGCTGAGGATACTGCCCACCTCGAGCACAAGGCCAGCAAGCCCCAGGAAACAGGGAGTGGCCAGTCATCACTGCAGAAGGAGCAGCAGCGTGGACATGGGTAGAAATTCAGCCGTAGAAATAACTATATCAGATATAAATAGTCCAAACCGAGGCTCCACAGTCTGTAGCCCTCATGCCAAATCAAGCCCACCACTGGTTTGTGTTTCTATTATTATTTTTTTTTTTTTTTTTTTTTTTGCAGTTTTTTGGTCAGGGCTGGGTTTGAACCCCCCACCTCCGGCATATGGGGCTGTCTCCCTTCTCCTTTGAGCCACAGGCACTGCCCTTGTGTTTCTATTTTAATAAGCTTTATTTTTAACAACAATTTCAGATTTACAAAAAGTAAATCGACAATATACTACCGTAAGCATCTATATAGCCCATACCCAGCATCCCTGGTAGTAACATCTTATGGTAACATGATACATTGGTTACAACTCATAAACCAGATATACGTTTAACTAAAGTTAACGGTTTATTTAGATTTCCTTATTTGTTACCTATTGTTTTTTTCTGTTTCAGGATCCTATCCAGGAAACCACAGGCTCTTCTTGGCTGTGGCAGTTTCTAAGGATCCCTCAATTTGATAATCTTGACAGTTTAAGGGTGCACTGGCAAGGCACTTTGTAGAAGGCGTCACAATTGCAATTGATCTGACAGTTTTCTTCTGGGGCTGCAAGGAAATGGGTTACGGGGAGGAAGACCTCAGAGGTTAATTTATTCAACCATTTATTTACATCAGTCTAGACCAGTGATTTTCAACTGGTGTGGTCCATGAGAGGATCTTAGGTGTGCCATGAAAATTTCTAAAGAAATGAAATAATTTTCAAAAGAAGTTCAACACATAGTAAATATATTCTTTTTGTCTTACTCTTGTTTATTTATTCATTTTTTTATCAATGGTTTAACTATAGGTTCAAGTGAGCTGTGAGATAAAAAAGGTTGAGAAGCACTGGTCTAGACTCATAGGCATTTGTTTTCTAGTTTGAGTTGTAATCTAGTATAACTTTGTTGTTATGCTCACCACACGTTGTTTTGCTTTTTTGGGAACTCTTTCAGTTGGCTATTGTGTTTGTTTGTTTGGATTTTCACTTTGCTAGTTTGTTTTGTGCGTCCCTGGATTTGTTTGTTTGTTTCACACGGTCATCAATGTGGTCCTTGTTCGCTCATTTGGTTAGTATCCCCGGTTTCTGGAATAACAAGAGGCTCCAGGCTCATCTTGTATATTTCCTGCTTCAGTTCTAGTTAAGACTTCCTTCCGAGGAATCCCGATGTCATTTGGGTGAATGGTATTAGAAATGAAGATCTGGGTGCTAGGGTGCTCATTGCTGCTTAAGTGTCACTTTTCCTGGGTCCTATCAGCAGACTCTGCAAAACGTGCGTGTGTGTTTGTGTGTGTGTACGTGTATACACTCGCCTGTGAGTATGTCTGTGAATATCTCTAGATGTAACCATCTGTTGCTATACTACGCTAAACATGAGTTCAGAATATTGTCTCTAATTCTAACCCATCTTTGCATGGGTCTTTCTAGCTTTCTTCCCTTACTTGTCTGTGAATTCCTACTCCATCAGTGAGAAAGCTGGTTTCCACCATCTGCCATTTATTAGTAGTAGCTCTATTCCAGTGCAGATGTACACCAGTATTCAAAGTGTTAACATACATGTATTGGAAAGAAGTTGATCAACCAGAGCACACTGCTCTGTGCAGTTCCATTCACCTTCTTACAGACTCTACTTACTCACAAAGTTACTTATGTCAACAATTTTTTTGCCTCCTAGTTTTGTAGTGCAGTTAGATGCTGTAGCCACAGTCTGGAGTCCTTTCTGGGGTCTTCCAATTCAATCGATAATTATATGAATTACATATATAAAGTTCCATAATTGGCCCCGTAAAATTCTATGAAATTTGACAAATACATAACTGTGTCCATGATTGCAGTATCCTGAAGAATAAAATTTCTACCCTAAAATCCCCCTATGCCGCACAAATTCATTCCTCCCCTTTCCCTGATTCTTATACAGCCTGTATAGTTTTTCCTCTTCCTGATAGCGTCATATACTATGAGGTTTTCTAAACCTGCTACTCTTACCTAGCTGAAGGCATCAGAGCCTAGAGGGTGGAGTTGCTGCCTCAGCCCCTGGCTGACAGCCTGTTACCCTCTTCTCTGAAGGGTAGAGCCAAAGAGGATGATCTTCCAGTCTTAAAATCTAATGGAATTATTCCTGGTGGTTTTGAATTTCCTTGGGACCTGTGACCGCATTACTCTTCCCAATTTCTCTTTTGAAATGGGAATGTCTATACTATGCCTCCCTTACTATGGTATTTGAAAGAAAATAACTTGCTTTCTAGTTTAGCAGATCCACGGATAGAGGGGAATTTTGCCCCAAGACCCAGCATCTCACCCATACCTCATGTATGACTTAACATGATGAGATTTGGAATTTTTGAGTTGCTAAACTTTTACATGAGATTTGATGTGAGTTAATACTGGAAAGGGTGGTTAAAAATTGTGTCATTCGAAAAGATACCCAATACCTGTGGATGTCACTTTATTTGGAAATAAGATCTTTTCAGATATAATCAGGTTACACCATGATCATACTGAATTAGGGTGGACTCCAAATCTGATGACCAGTGTCTCTATAGGAAGGACAGAGTCACACAGAGAACTCCCTGTGAAGACAGAGGCAGGAATGAAGCCATGTGTCTACAAATCTAGGGATGCCAACAAGCCCGGGTGGTCACCGGAAACTAGGAAGGGGCAAGGAGGGATTCTTCCCTCAGACCTATGGAGGGAGCTGGCACTGCCAGCACCTTGGCTTTGAATTCCTGACCTCCAGAACTTTGGTAGGCTAAATTTCTGTTGTCTTAAGCCACCCAGGTTGTGGTGAGTTGTTGAAGCAGCCCTAGGAAACAAATACACCTTTTGTGTATTAGTTCTGGCAGTTTATTTGTCAAAGTTTTTGGATTTTATATGTAGACAAGCATGTCATCTGCAAACTATTCTATTTCTTTTCTTTCTTTCTTTTTTTTTTTTTATTAAATCATAGCTGGATACATTAATGCAATCATCGGGTACAATGTGCTAGTTTTATATACAATTTGAAATATTTTCATCAAACTGGTTAACATAGCCTTCATGGCATTTTCTTAGTTATTGTATTAAGACATTTCTATTCTACATTTAGTAAATTTCACATGTACACTTGTAAGATGCATCGTAGATGTGTCCCACCAATTACCCTTTTCCTTCCTTTCTTACCTGTGTATATTTATTTTATTTTCTAGTCTCACTGAACACTTAGGACTTTAAATACAAAGTTTATAGGAATGGTGAGAAGAGACCAAAACCTACAGCTAACATCAGACATATCAGAAAAACTGAATGTTTTTATGCTAAAATTAGGCACAAAGCAAGGATATGTGCTCTCTCCACTCCTAATAAAATTCACAACAGTGTCCCAGTGAAATGGTAAAGGAAAAAATACAACCAAGATTGGAGGAAAAGACATTGAGATGTTTTATCTGCAGACAGCATGTGTGCTTACTTAATCCCAAAGATTCTACAAAAAAAAAAAAAAAAAATACATGGAACTAATAAATGAGTTCAACAAGTTTTCAAGATGAAGGTCAATATACAAACTTAATTACATTTCTATAGACTAGCAATAAACATTTTGGAGTTGAATTTGGAATTAAAATTTAAAAAAAAGAAAAAAAGTACCAAAAACAGTCCTAAGATATGAAACACTTAGGATTAAAGCTAACAAAATACCATTAAGATAGGTACATTTTAAACTATAAAATGCTAATGAAAGAAATCAAAGAATACCAGAATGAATGAGATATATCGTGTTTGTAGAATGGATGACTCAGTATTATGAAGATGTCAATCCCTCTTCCTCAATGATCTATATAGTCAATGTTTCCCAACCAAAACCACAGCAGGACTTCTTGTAGAAATTGCCAAGCTGATTCTAAAATTCATATGGAAATGCAAAGGGAACATAATAACAAAAGTAACTTTGAAAAAAAAGGCTAAGTTGTAGGATTCTTACTGCCTCGTTTTAAGAATGAACTAACAGACCACAAATAATTCCAGACCTATATCCACACGTGTCTCAATTCATTCTTTGTTTTTACAAAAGTACAAAAGTAAATAACATAAAAGGTAACATATCCATCCAAAAATTAAACTTCATGGGCAAAAATTATGAATTTTAATTCATAGCTTGTGCTATATATAAAAAATAACTAAAAATACATCATAGACCTAAATGTAAAGTATCAAATTACTAAACTTCTAGACAAAGATTAGGAGACAATCTTTGTGATGTTGGGCTAGGCAAAAGACAATTTATATATAACACTAGAAGTCATTAAGACCACAGCCATTTTGTTACTAAATGCAGAATACACATGTCTTCATACAATAACTAAGAAAATGCCATGAAGGCTATGTTAAACAGTTTGATGAAAATATTTCAGATTGTATATGAAGCCAGCACATTGTACCCCATGAGTGCACTAATGTACACAGCTATGATTTAATAAAAAAAAAAGCTAAAATAAATTTAAAAAATTAAAAAAAAAAGACTACAGCCTTTTTTAAAAATTTGATGAATTGGGCTTCATTAAAGTTAAGAACTGCTCTTCATCAGTAAGACCTCATTATGGTGACAACTTATCAAGCGACAAAAGAAAAAAATACTATCTAATAAAGTATTTGTGTGAAGAATATATGAAGAACTTTAAAAAAGATAACCAAATTTTTTAATGAGCAAAACATTTGAGTAGGTAGTTATCAAAAGATGATATACAAATGACATCTAAGGACATTCAATGATGTTTAATATTATTGGTCCCTAGGGTAATGTAAATTAAAACATAATGAGATGCCAGTATGTGCCTCTTAGCCTGGAGGCAGGGGAGGGAGCAACATAATACCAAATTCTGACAAAAATTCATTGACTAGAACTTAAATTTTGATTATTGGAATGCAAAATTGGACCTTAATTTTGGCATCTATTTGGACATTTTCTTGCAAAATCAAACTGTATTCTTATCCCACAATCCAATGATGTCCATTCTAACTATGCAACTGAAATAAACACAAGTTTGCACAAAAACGTATGCAAAATGTTAACGGTGCCTTTCTTCATAGTCACCCAAAGCTACCAACAACCCAAATGCCCAGATGGGTGAATTGATAAGCAAGGCATGGCACACATAGAAAATACAACACTATTCAGCAATAAAATGAATCAGCTACGGATACAGGCAGCAACCAGGATAAACCTCAATACATCATAATAAGTAAGTGTTGGATTCAAAAACTACAAAAACAAATGTAGGCTGGAACTTTCAAAACTAACAGGACATAAAATATATTAGTAGTTGCCATGGACTTAAGGTGGTGAAGAAATGCCAAGATGCGTGAAGAAAGTTTTCAGGGTGATGGAATTGTTCCAGATCTTCATTTTGCTGGGAGTTACATAAACTGACCTATATTTAAAGTTTACCCCAATTAAAAAGTATTTTTAAAAAATGCAAAGATAAATGTTGGTTATAGTTTTGACATGTTAGACACTCAGAGTGGCCGTGTATGAACTGTGGGGGTCATGAAGGTGGGACGTGGGTTCACTGGGAGTGGCCTCCCCTAAGCCTGTCCCTTATCCTCAGCAAAGGCAGCAGCTCTCACCTAGAAAATTCTAAAAGGAGTAGAAGTAATAAGTATGCATGTGAGGAATGGTTTCATAATGGACTTGATGGTAAGAAAAACTAACTATCTGAAATTCTACGAGTTTCCGATTTACCAAAACAATAACTGTAAATCTGTGGCAGACGGTATTCAAAACACAGGTTTGTGTGTATGGTTGTGAGCTATGCTTCCTTACAGTTCTTTTCTGCTCCCAAATCCTTCAACCAGGTCTTCAGTTATTTAACTTTTAGCAGGTAGATACAAGTTATTATTATGAACATGGCTATTATATTTAGACGTCTGATCACGTCTTTCTCCTGCTAGCTTACTGATTCCTTCATTTCTCCCATATCATCTATAACAGATTCTATTACATGCATATTGACACTCTACGTTCAATGTCAAATTTTCTAACATTACTTTTATTTCTCTCCTCATTATTAATGTCTCAATTAATTTCTTGGTTTTAGCTTCTGCTTAGCTAAATCAATTTTCCACACTGTCAATTCTATTTGTTAATGTTTCCAGTGATTATTTTAATTGTTCCATGCAAGTTTAATTCTATTCCACTCTATTTTCTCTCGATCTCTTTTTGCTTAACAGAAGTGATATCTCAATTTCTATCTTAAGGAATGAGTCACACCACACTTTTATAATTTAGAGTGTGATGTGTCAAACTTAAAATTCATTTCAAACTATAGTTTCTTTCTTAGTTTTTAATAATTTGAAGTCCAAGTGACCTACATTTCAGTGTCAGTTGTGCTTCTTACTAGCTGTAAAGATTTGGGTTAGGGAAAACTTTGGATAAGGTAAGCTCTTCGCAGTTTAATTTTGTTATAGCAGATGCTGGAGATGGCCAGTTTTCATTGCCCTCAGCACTCTAGATTTTCCAGCCGCACATATAATGTACCAGCATCTTTCATCCTCTATGTTTGAGGTCTTTCTCCAAACCAAAGGCCCTTGCCTTTCTATGCTGAGGCTCAGTGCAAAAATGCATGGCAGGGCTGGGGTAGGGTCGTGGGTGGAGTGGGAGAATTGGCATCCCAATGCAATCTCAATCCAGGGGAGGTAGAAGGCAGCCATCTGGTGGAATAATACTGAGATATATTCTATTCAGTTTTTCTGAGCATCTCCAACAAGGCATGTTTATTGACTTTTCTACCTTGCTTGTCTTATTTCTTTCACTCTAGACTCTCCTTCTGAGTAAACTACCTGTCCCCAAGTTTCTACCTCTGTTTCTTGTTGGAGGAACCTATAATTACCACGTGCACCTGCATTTCACCCTCTTCATTGAGGCTCCTTCGGTTGCTGCAGAGAAGGAATTTCTATTTCTTGGTCTGTTCATTTTCCCCATGGAAGCCCAGATGCCGCTCTCTATTCTGTGGCATTCAATTGGTCCATTCCAAATTGCTCGATGATTGTCTATGAAAGGGAATAATAAGGTCCACCAATAATTAAGAATTAAGCTATGCCCACCTTATCAAATTTTAATGAGGATCAGATAACTGATAATCAAGCAAATACAACCTTTTTATATGTGAGGCACTTCCCCCATCCCTGATTAAATATGCATTTATAGACCTCTATAGCATTCTACACAGATGACATTCTCTCCATTTGTTAACTGAGAAGCAGAAGGCCTACAGATCTTACCATCCCAAAGACAGAACCACTTAGTTTCTCTTTTCTTGGATAAAAACCATGTGAGTATGGGTTGTGCACAGAATGACAGATACAGAAATAGAAAAGCTAAGGTTACAATTTCTTACTCTGTCTCCCTAATTCAAGAATAAGGGGGCAGAGATAAGAAGACACAAGTTAATGTCTCAGGACACATCAGCTAAGAGGCTCATGAAATCTATACATCCCACTTGATCTGGAGAATCAAGAATCAAGAATTCTTTTGAATGGGTAGTATTGGGCATAACCTGTCCTGACATGTTTTGCTCCAGGAGTTTTGCTTTCCACTCTAGAGGCTGAGGAATTCCTGAAACTCTTAGAAAGTAGTTGATGAAGCCCGTAGTTTCAACAGCCCCAGCTTTAGCCTTCTCAGTCCAAGATTTGGAGAATGAGGGAGAATGATGGGTCCCAACCCCAACTTGACCTTCACTTTGATCATTTAAAGCTTCATATAAATACAGAGTATCACAGACAAAGTCCACACACCATCTCATTCTTGATAATGAATTCAAGAAATATATGCATGAAATTGCTCCAAGATTTCTATTGGTTACCAGTAATTGTCTCTATGTCTATATCATTTTTGATATGTACTCACTAAAGGAATTGCTTTGGTTATTTTTTGTCTCTTTCTGAAGACAGCTCTTTACCTTTGAACACTTACCATGCGTGCTGTGTGCTTTAGGGAAGCTATCTGATTTAATCTTCACAGCAACTCTAAGGAGTAAATGCCATTTCTCCCATTTTAACAGATGCTAAACAGAGACTTTGAAATTTGAAGTGGTAGAGTTGAAATTCAAATTTAATTTCTCCTGCTCCAAAGTTCATGCCTTGTAAACTGCACCATGTTCTGTTGTTGTAATAAGACTTCAGATCTGCTTTCAGGAGATCATTGCACACTGTCTTTTCCACACAGGGCCCTGATGGAACCCTCTACCTGTAACTTCCCATTTAGTCAGCCTCATGCCTACTCTGTTAACCCAGTAGGTCGATGAAAATGAGAGGTCAAAGTCTGATGAGCCATCAGCAGAGAACTGAGAGTGGATGCTGTGGATTCTTTGCATAAAGGAATAGGAAAACATAAAACGGCATGGGGAAACAGAATATTTCCTTTCATGCTATTTTCACTTGGGCTTCCTTCCTTCACATTACAGGCTGTTCTGTTGATTGGTTTGTGAAGGAGATGTGCCAACTGTTTCTGTGAAGTGATATCCCTGGGCCAGACTTGGAGAGGTTGAGCAGGTGACAGCCATATGTAGCTGAAGCCAATAGTGATTCCCTCTCTCATCTTCCCAAAACAGAATTCTCAGTGTCTGCGACCAAGTACTGTTTATGGCCAAAGGGGCTTCTGAATGATGTTGCTAAGAACCTATCACTTATTATCCAATCCCTTTCTCTAAGTAAATGTAGTATCTGTGGCTTATATCCTAGAAACTGTGGCTTTAAGGATTATGTTAAACTCCAAAAAAAATCATCATTTTTTGTATCTTGTTTATATATTCAGTGGGGAGGGGATAGAGTCCTAATTTTTCTCTACTTTCTCAGTGAAGTCTATGGCAAAGCCTGACAATAATCCTTTAAATCTAGTCCCTTTCCTCTTAGGCACATGAATAGATCATATTTCTAGCCTTCCTAGGAGTTAAGGGCTTCCATGGGATTGAGTCCTGGTCAATGAAATTTGGGTAAATGATGTATTCTTCTTTCAACCTAACCTGTAAAACTCTTATGCAGTTTTCTTCAGCTGGTGGCTGAAAATTTCCACCAGCTGAATAAAACTATAGTTCCCTTGGGATCCACATCCTAAAAATTTTCCAAAGCCCACAACAGCCTGGAATGCTTAATAACTAAATGTAGGCATTTTCATCAATTGAACTTGCTATGGACAGGAATATACATATGTCATTATAAATTACTGGGTGTCTCTCTGTTACAGTAGCCGTTACAATAAATATAGGGTCAAAGGCCCCTAAATTGTTAAGAATAAATGCTAAGTTTCTATACCCATTCAGAGCTCATAATACCATAAAACCATAAATAGGTTTTTCCAAATAACTCAATATCTTGCTCTGAACATTTATCCCATAGAGAAAACACTTCCTATGTTCAAGATCACCCAATTGGTTTAGGAGAAATCTGGATTGCTATTCATATCTTCTGATTCATACTCTATTTCCATTGACCTTCTTCCTTTCCTGTTGTGTCAAGGGAAAACCAGAAGAGAAATTCCTGGTCATTAAAAGAATTGGACATATTAGAAAGGAAAGAAAGTTTAAGGGAATTGGGGACCTAGGATGACATCCCTCAAGGTCAAAATCTATAAGGCGGGGATCAGATCAGCTCTGTTCACTGGCCCTCTGAGGTCTGATCCCAACTTCACTCCCACATCATCTTCAGGTGTTAGGTGAGGGCAGAAGAGGCCTCTTTAACTGGTGTTTGCCTAAAGGAAATTGGCAGAATGAAGCATCAATAAGTAACAGCTTAATAAATATGTGTGGCATGAAATTGTGTTTGCATAACTAGACATGTATGTGTTTGTGTGCGTGGGTGTGGGTGCCCAGAACTGACTCCAGCTGGCTGCATCTGAGCCTCCTGTGACTGGAGGAATAATGGTGTTCATTCTTAAAGCACAAAGGAATAGGCTTTTTCATTCCTTCACTCCCACACTGGTGTTCTGACCATGATTTGCTATAGAACAAATGCTGCAGGAAGGTATCATGTCAGCAAGGACACATTATCTCCCAACCATGAGGTCAAGAGCAGCAGGGAAGGGGCATGAAACAGCATTTAAGCAATGGGACCAGAAAAGTTGGAAAAATTTAGAGAAGTAGAGAGAAGGGGAAAAGGAAAAAATAGAACTAGAGACTTCATTAAGTCTGTACTACTGCGTCCTTCGGTATGTTTAGGGACGATGCTCAGGTGTCCACAGGCATGGTATGACAATAGCTGAAGAGGCCTCCTTCCCAAGCATGCCTACCCCAGGCCACAAATTATACAACTGTAATTTGTATGCCTTTACACTTCCAATGACTAGAATACCTTACCTGTTGCATAAATGTTTGAAAATATCTTTTGTGGACTCCATGTTAGATAATATGCTAGAACCTTACATATATTATCTGATAGACTCCTTTCTACAATACTCCAAATTCTCACCCTTAAGCATGCACCAGAATTTTCTGCAGGCCTTGTTCAAACTGAGGGATTTCTGATTCAGGAGCTCTGGGCTGGGAACCTGAGAATGTGCATTTTCTAATAAGTTCCCAGATGATGCTAATCCTGCTGGTACAGGAACCACATTCCACATTTTGAGAGTCACTGCTAACTTCTGTTTTAGCGGTGAGAAAATTGCATCTCAGAAATTGAGTAATTAGCTGTATTAATTTGTGGGGCTTCTATAAGCCATGAACTAAGTGGCTGAAATAATATAAATTTATTTTCTTACGGTCCTGGAGGCTGGAAATCCAAGTTCAAGGTGTCGGGAGGGCTGATCTTGCCCATGGTGGCAAGGGAAGGGCCTGTCCTGTGTCTCTCCTCCAGTTTCTACTGTTTTGTGGACCATCTTCGGCATTCCTTGGCTTGTAAAAGCATCTCCCCAGGCCCTGCCTCCAGGTCACATGATGTTCTCCCTATGTGTGTCTGCATCCAAATTTCTCCTTTTTATCCGTCACATCGGATTAGGGCCCACATGAATGACCTCATTTGAACTTGACTGCCTCTTCAAAGACCCCACCTCCAAGCAAAGTCACATTCTGAGGTATTGGGAGTTAGAACTACAACAGGTGAATTTTTGAGACGTAGTACAGCACCCAACACTGGCCTAATATGAAGGCCACACAGCCAGTGTTAGTGGAGATCCTGAAATCCAAATCTGTCTGATTCCAGAGCCCCCACTTGTTGCCATTTCACTGATGTGACTCTCTTAGTGAATGGAATAAGTAAATATACCCACAAGTAGATCAAAGAAGTTGGCAGAGAGAAGATAATTCAAGCACTGTCTTTATGTCAAAAGCGAGCACAGGAAACCCTTTTCTAAGTGCCTGCAAAGCATGGGAGAGATATTTCTAAGCTCTGGTATTCTGACAGGCTTGATTGATGACAGAGAGTGCAGGTGTGGACTTGACTGGCCCTGGCCCTGGCCTACCACTACCATCTGGAATCCCCCAGTCAAGAAGTAAGACTTTCCTGTCTTACTCATAAAGAACATAGAATGTTTCGGGACCCAAATTGGAAAGTTTCCATTTTGCCAACAACTTTCTTGGACACTCCCTCATTGAATCAGAAGGGAAGTTTGGCCATTTCAGCTGGCCCAGAAGTAGTGCTAAAGTCAGTGTCCAATGGCATGTTGTTTTTTCTGGGATAGTTGTGCAGACTACTCAGGACTGGGGTAGAATGATGGGGAGGAAGAGGTGGAAGGTGGGCGAAGAGCTAGCCTGGTCAAACAGCATGGCTGCAGTTTCTTCCCTGACTCTTGAAAGCTGAGATTTGTGGATACCATAAAAGGTTACAGCCTCTCTTTGGAAGCCACAAATAACCCTGCTTGAGCTATGACAGCTCAGCAGCCCTTGGCGTGCCATTACACGTTTCTGCCTGGGATTCCAGCAGTGAATTCGAGCAGCTGGCCCCAAAGTGTGGTCTCCACAGAGTGTATTGTAGGGCTGTGGGTCGCTGGGGAGCTCTTCCCTTCTTTGAGTCAATGCCCAAAGACAGAGCTCATACTTTTTGGAGTGATTGATAAACATGGTTTATTTCTCCATATGGGATGAATATTGTTAAATGAAAGGAATGTGAGTAGTTGGGGGGCGCAGTCATGTATAGCTCCACCTCTGCCTAGCAATGGCTAAGACTCCATGGCTTTGGCACAGAGATGGGAAGGAAAAACAGTCTTTAAAAATAGAGGTATCTTTCCCACCCCCTATCCCCCACACAAACACACAAAAATTCTACAACCTGGTGAAATCTGAACAAGTTCTGTCTTCAAGTTAATAACATGATATCTTGTAAATTTCCCAATTTTGACACAGTACTATGGCAATGGGTAACTTTATTTGAGGGAAAGCTGAAAAATAGGTTCATAGGACACTATACTATTTTTACAAATTTTTAAGAATGCTACGTTACTTTAAAAATTGTCACATTAAGAAAAAGTATAATGATAATACTACAATTACAATAGCATCAGAAATATAGATAGAATTTAAATACTGGATTAACTAGGATTGTAATCATTCATAGATGTCATAGCGTAAAACATTTATTAAAACACTATAATGATTTCCAAATCATAGGTTGATTTTTAGAAATTTTTAGTGTGGTCTTGTTCTTCTCTGAGCCATGATTTGACATAGAAATGGTATAAAACATGTCCACTGACTCTCCCATAAAAATGAATCGTTAGGTTATTGATGTCCAGTTTTCATTGCATCCAGAAGGCAGCTGAGTACTGACTTCAGGCTTCATGCCTGGATGTCAACACTTACCACATGACCCCAATCTGGAGTGCCAGCTCCTTGACCCCTCTTGGCAATTCCACTACCAAGTCTGGTCACTCTGGAGCAGTGTACCAACCATCTACCCTCACACTGATGTCACATTGGTCCATTTGACAGTTGCATGGGGTTGCCAGAATCTGTCTGCATCTTACCCTGAGGACATGGCACTGTTGTGGCCACGACTCTCGTGATACCATTAGATACTTTTAGGGGCAGGATCACTAAAAAGAAAATTTCTCTTCACCAGAATAATGCTATTCATGGTGCAGAAGCCTTTTCCAGTGTCTACTGAACTAAGAATTATTTTCAAAGTTTTCTTTACAATAACGTCTGAGGCAATCCTTGATTCAGTAATTTCTATACTCAATTAAATCACTGTTATGTCAGAAAACCTATTTAACTATGGCCATTATGACACCCTATTTGATTATTAACTTGAACTCATGAGTGCAGACCAGAAATTATATTGTCAATTAATTCTATAGTTTCTCACAGTTACTTTTTACTATATATCAACTGACATGAATCATTTTACTATTTTACCAACTACATCATTAATAAAAGTGTATATCAACTGAGTATCTGCTTTGCTTGAACCCAATGCATGGTACCTCTAAGCTTAGTGAGCTCTCAGTCGTGGGAAATATTTATAAAGAAGCCATCAAATAATTCTGAAGTGTTGCTATAGAAAGGATTTAAAGAAATAAACTTTCTTGCCTAAGTATTCAATAAATGCCTGTTAAATCCATAATTCAATAAATCAATGAATAAGTGATTAAATTTCTTATGACTATGCCATCCAAGGATTCTGGTCTCTCTGTTCAAAGTGCTAAGACTTCAGCAATTAACATGACAGATAAGACCCTCGCCTACATGGTTTTTTATTCTGGAAAATGAATGAGAGAGAAAGGGAAAATAATATAATCTCAGATACTCATAAAAGCTATGATGGAAAAGAGAACAAACGAAATAAAAGAATGGGAGATTGTTTTACATAAACATTTGCATGTATTTGTGTTTGGATTTTGTGTTGTTTTTTTTTTATTTTTTATGTTTAAAATTTCAGATTAATATGAGGGTACAAACCATTAGGTTACAACATCTGCATTTGCCATTGTGTCCCTGGCCCAAGAGGTGTGTCACCAGTGCACGTAACTCAAAAACTATGTGGTCTTCCTCCCAACCCATGGGATGGTCAAACCTTGCTTCCAGTTCTGTTTCTATTGTGAAATTACATGGTAGGATTTTCTTTTAGAGTATCTGGCATATTCTTCTTATTCCCTTAAGTTCTGAGGACATTGTGGCCCTTCCGAGTTTTATGAGTAAGACAACTGAGGATTGTATGGCCTTACAACTGGTTCCCTAGAAAACAGCTTGACATAAATCTTCTGTGCTAATGTTTTGCGGGGAGGTGCAAACATAAAACAGTGAACGGAAAAAAGCAAGGGTAGGGAAGGAAGGCAAATACTAGATGTCACTTTAATAAACTGGTCCCCATTGTATAAGAACATGTATCTGGTTGCTGGTAAATAATGCGGTTTCTCTGGACATGCCATAGAGAACTGCCACACCTCAGAACGGCCCATCAGAGAATAAGGGATCTGGGATTTATCTGTCATTCTCTCCTGGCTCCTGTGTTTCTTTAGTCAAGTTTCCCCCATGCAACAGTCTCCTTCCCTCACTTTAGGCTTGGGTCACCCGTCCCCCATAGACACAGGGGATCTGCCTGGAGATCACACCTCTGATTGGAAGTGGAGGGGGGAGCCATGGCCTGTGATGTTGACCCTATTAGCCTGAGCTCTCACTGTGGAAGGCTCAGTGGAAACCATATTAGTGTCCAACCCTCCCCCCTGGGGAGACCGAGGCTGACGGCAGTGCCAGAAAAGACACAGTGATAGTGGAACCTGGACCCTCCCGTCAAACAACTGTCTCAGAGCTCAGCCAGCAGGTGTGGCCCAGTGAATCCAATAAAGCACATGTGTTAGGTCCCATGTGCCTACTGACCGCAGATCGTGAGTACACACGTGGCTGTGGAGGCAATTCTTAGAAAGGACTCCCACACAGTTGCTGAACAACGGTCTTAATGTATGTAATCAGTTTCTCAAGAGTTTTAAAATGTCTATCTGCCATCTTACTTCAACATGGAAGACTATGTTCAGGTGTTTCTTGACCTCTTTTAATTTGTCACATTTTTACGGTATTTTGAGAAGTGAACAAGAAGATCAATGGGAAATAGGAATAGGAGAACAGAAAAAAGAGCTTTTCAGGTGCAAACATGGATAATGGAGTCTTCTTTATTTTGAGCTCATGTTCCCACTCTGTCCCCTAAACCGAGTACACAGACAGTTCAGAGAAGAGTGAAGGTGAGACTGTCAAGGACCTCCCTGCCAGTGGTGGAGAGGGTTCTTACCCTCACTTAGGCAGGAGTTCAAGTGCAGGGGAATGAGTAAGAGAGTTTGAAGATGACCACAAGCAGAGGGGTTTATTGAAAGCGAAGTATACTCTTAAAAGGAGGCAAAAGAATGAACTGATCCAGAAAAGGACAGTTCCACCTCTGCTTAGGGCCACTCACTTTATGCTAATTCCTAATAATACGCTAGGCTGGGTGTGGAATAGTTCTCTGGGAAAAGCTTGGAGAGTTCATAGAACTGAGAACCCTCCACTTTTTAAACCATGCAGTGTAACTTCCAGGAGCTGCCAGCGCATATATAAACCGTCCTGGAACTGAGGGTGTGATTTTACTACGTTAACGAGAGTAGTGCCTTTAGGGACAGTTACCTCAACTTTGTGGATGCTGCAATTAAAAGAATTCCCCCCTTTTCCCTCACATATGTTATGGCTAAAGTAAGGTAACTACAGGGTCCTTGCGGGTTGCACTTACCCAGGCTGAGCATATTCCCCTTCTTGTATCTTTCTTATTTGTTGGTCTTTTTTATCATTTTTTATTAAATCATAACTTTGTACATTGATGCATTTATGGGGTTCAGGATCCTGCTTCAATATACAATGTGAAATGCTTACATTGAACTCAGTAACACATCCATCACTATTATAGTCATTTCTTAATAGTTTTGAATGTGCGTGATGCAATGGTACATTTCAGATCTTCTCCTTCTGACCCCTGCCCTAACTCCCTGCAGGATGTCTAACTCCTTTCTCAAAAGCATCGTGCAGAGTATTATTTGGTCTAATCTTCTACCAAATGATTCATGGGTGTGTTCATCAGATGGACTGAAATTGTGATCGATTTTATCTCTGCCTAATGTCTTTGAGAACAAGGGAGACATCGGAGCTCACACTCTCACCTGATTTCCCAGAACTGTTCAGAAGCTCACACCACCATTCGCATAAATAACACACAGTGAGAGGTGTCGCTGCCTTACATGCCCAGCTAGACTGAGTGAGCGCCTGTCCCAGGTTATCAGGAATCCTGCTTAACAGTTCACCCAGGGTCCTCCCGCATCTTTCTGGCCTGTCTTCCAGTTTCGTGCCAGCTCCATCCCTGTCACCCATCTGCTTCTCAGCCTCAATCCCGCTGGCCTGCTGTCCCATCTGTCTCTTTCCTCGATGCCCCAGACAAGTCAGTTGCACCACAGCACAGTGTGTAGAGCCCTGTGGTTCTCAACCACCAGTGTTCACTGGACAAACCCATGGCTATTTTAAAAAATACTGACTTCCAGGCCTCACTTTACACTATTGAATCTCCAGCAGTAGAACAAAGGCTTCCTTTTGGAATTTTGTAAAATCATCATAGATGATTCTAAAGGTCAGATATGATGTCAAACCACTAAGTTAGAGCATGACATTTGTCCCTCTAGAGTAGTCTTTGCTGTTGCTTCTGCCTCTTCCCCTTTGCCCGCATCTTTCTGCCTTTCCATCTACCTGCTTATCTGGGCACATCCTCCCTCCCTTGATAATTGATCCTAAGCCATCATTTCCATCCAGTTTACTGGATGCTTCACCTGTAGAGTTGGATGCGACATAACAGCTTAGAATCTCAGAATTAGATAGTAACCAAGATCCTGGGGAACATTTAGGAGATAAAGAGAAATAAAAAGACAGAATAGTAGCCAAGAGATTCCCTAGATTCACCATCATGTCTGACGAATGTTTTTGCAGACACTGCATCAGAGGTTCTTAACCTGAAGTATGTCAGCTCCAGTGAAAACATTACATTTTCAGTTTTACTAGCTCCTGTCTAAAATCTAGCATTTCCTTCTATTATGACTGGAGGTAATAATCACAGTCGCATTAGGGAAACCTTGAACTTGGTCACCAATAGATACTGCAGATAGTTGCGTGTCAATGCAATTAGCACAGCTGTGTTGGAATTTTATGAATTCTCCATATGACACCAAAAAAATATAAAATTAACAGATCTCTTGCTAAATGTTATTAGTTGGCGTTAAGAAAGAAACACACACAATACTGCATTTCAAATATTTTAATTATTCTGGTATTTTTCAAGATATATGTTTTCCTTTATAAATGTAGGTATTTTTTTCTTTTTTTAAAAATAATTTTATTAAATCATAATTGTGTACATTGGTGCAATCATAGGGCAGAATGTGCTTCATATACAATCAGAAACATTTTGATCCTACTGTGAGAGATAGCCCTCATAGCATTTTCTTTTTTTTTTTTATTTTTTTTTATTTTTTTAAT
>CAUYRH010083896.1:0-10806 GCA_963574655.1 Perodicticus potto | reverse complement strand
AGCATCCCTTTATGATCAGAACACTTAAGAAAGTGGGTATACAAGGGACATTTTTTAAACTGATAGAGGCCATCTATAGCAAACTCATAGCCAATGTCAAATTGAATGGATTTAAATTGAAATCATTTCTACTCAGATCAGGAACCAGGCAAGGTTGGCCATTGTCTCCACTGCTTTTTAACATTGTAATGGAAGTCTTAGCCATCACAATTAGGGAAGAAAAGGC
Source organism: Perodicticus potto (assembly GCA_963574655.1). Lineage (NCBI taxonomy): Eukaryota > Metazoa > Chordata > Mammalia > Primates > Lorisidae > Perodicticus > Perodicticus potto. The sequence goes on along the minus strand of CAUYRH010083896.1, from coordinate 10,580 downwards.
AATCAAGGGTATCCACATAGGGTAAGAAGAGATCAAACTTTCACTCTTCGCATGTGATATGATTGTATGTCTCGAAAACACCAGGGATTCCACTACAAAACTCTTAGAAGTGATCAAGGAATACAGCAGCATCTCGGGTTACAATATCAACACTCATAAATCTGTAGCCTTTATATATGCCAACAATAGTCATGCTGAAAAAACAGTCAAGGACCCTATTCTGTTCACAGTAGTGCCAAAGAAGATGAAACATTTGGGAGTTTACCTAACAAAGGATGTAAAAGATTTCTATAAAGAGAACTATGAAACTTTAAGAAAAGAAATAGCTGAAGATGTTAACAAATGGAAAAACATACAATGCTCATGGCTGGGAAGAATCAACATTGTTAAAATGTCCATACTACCCAAAGCAATATACAATTTTAATGCAATCACTATTAAAGCTCTGCTATCATACTTTAAAGATCTCAAAAAAATAATACTTCATTTTATATGGAATCAGAAAAAATCCTTCAATAGCCAAGACATTACTCAGAAATAAAAACAAAGCAGGAGGAAGCATGCTACCAGACCTCAGACTATAGTATAAATTGATAGTGATCAAACAACATGGTAGTTGCACAAAAACAGAGAGGTAGATGTATGGAACAGAATAGAGAACCAAGAGATGAACCCAGCTACTTACTGTTATTTGATCTTTGATAAGCCCATTGAAAACATTCAATGGGGAAAAGATTCCGTATTTAAGAAATGATGCTGTGTGAAATGGCTGGCTACCTGTAGAAGACTGAAACAGGACCCACATCTTTCACAATTAACTAAGATAGACTCTCACTGGATTAAAGATTTAAACTTAAGACATGAAACTATAAAAATGCTAGAAGAAAGTTCACAGAAGACACTTGAAGAAATCAGCCTGTGCAAATATTTTATGAAGAGGACTCCCCGAGCAGTTGAAGTAACACCAAAAATATATTACTGGGAACTGATCAAACTAAAACGCTTCTGCACAGCCAAGAACACAGTAAGTAAAGCAAGCTGACAGCTCTCAGAATGGGAGAAGATATTTGCAGGTTATGTCTCCGACAAAGTTTTAATAATCAGAATCCACAGAGAACTCAAACATGCTAGCAAGAAAAGAACAAGTGATCCCATCTCACAGTGGGCAAAGAACTTGAAGAGAAAGGGACTCTGAAGAAGACAGGCCTACAGACATATGAAAAAATGCTCATCATCCTTAATCACCAGAGAAATGCACATCAAAACTACTTTGAGATATCTAACTCCAGTAAGATTAGCCCACATCACAAAACCCCAAAACCAGAGATGTTGGCGTGGATGTGGAGAAAGAAGAACACTTCTACACTGCTGGTGGGAATGCAAATTAATATGTTCCTTTTGGAAAGATGTTTGGAGAACACTTAGGGATCTAAAAATAGACCTGCCTTTCAATCCTGCAATACCTGTATGGGGTATATATCCAGAATTATAACAAAGATATTTGTACCAGAATGTTTATTGCAGCCCAATTCATAATTGCTAAGTCATGGAAGAAGCCCCAGTGCCCACTGACCCACAAATGTATTAATAAATTGTGGTATATGTACACCATGGAATATTATGTAGCCTTAAAGAAAGATGGAGACTTACCTCTTTCATGTTTATGTGTATGGAGCTGGAACATATTCTTCTTAGCAAAGTATCTCAAGAATGGAAGAAAAAGTATCCAATGTATTAAGCCATACTATGAAACCAATTTATTGCTTTCATTTTAAAGGTATAACCCAATTATAGCCTAAGTGTATGGAGAAAGTGGATAGGGAGGGGAGGGGTCAGAGGGTGATTGTTGGGACCACACCTATGGTGCATCTTACAAGGGTACATGTGAAATTTACTAAATGTAGAATACAAATGTCTTAACACAATAACCATGAAAATTCCATGACAATACGTTATATGCAATATGTTAACCTGTTTGATGAAAATATTTCAAATTGTATATAAAACCAGCACATTGTACCCCACAATTGCATTAATGTACACAGCTTAGCTATGATTTAATAACAAAAAACAAAAAACAAAAAACTAGCTAAATGGTGGCTACAAGGGAGAAAATTCACTTATTAGAAAATAATTTCAGGACAAGATGATGGTGGAGTTTCAGTTCCTAGAAGACTTGAGAGAATGTGACCCCTGAGGCAGAATGGGGAGTATTGCTGAGAGAAAAGCACCATTGCAGTTGCTTTTTATCCAGAATTTCAGAACATGCGCTCACAAATACCTATCTAATGCCTGCAAACCAGTTGGAAGTATGCAAATTTTATTTGGTTAAACCCACAGGAAAATTGAGGGAGTGGAGAGATGGTCGTGATGATAGGAGAAACCAAAGAGGAAAAAATGACATTTTTCAGGGGATTTGAAAAAAAATCCTTTAGAAATCCTTTTGAAATATCAGGAGAAGAGAGAAAAACCTCAAAATGCACATTTTTTTAGTGGTTACTATTGCTTCTCTCAGTTGCTTTTTCAGAGCAGCAATAGTCAAATGAAATTGGTGACTGATATGAAAATCCCACAATAAAACCTCTAAGTTGGGACAGCGCCTGTGGCTCAAGGAGTAGGGCACTGGCCCCATATACCGGGGGTGGCAGGTTCATGCTTGGCCCCGGCCAAAACTTCAAAATAAATAAATAAGTAAATAAATAAATAAATAAACCTGATAATAACCATATGATTAATTTTAAATTATTAATTAATGGTTAATTGATTAATGTCTACAAAAGAGTTAGAGTCAATATTGCAACAACTGTAAACAAGAGTGTCACTAAACAGAGAAAATGACTTGTAAGTAGAAATGAAAATGGCTAATTATTTTGAAATACTACCCACTTTGTTTTTCCTTCTTGGTAATTCTCTTTTAATTCTGCAGCCTTCAGATTAAACTAGAACATGAATGAATGTAAGATCTGTTGCTCTAGGGAAAACAAACAGAAAAAGATCTCTGAAAGAGTCAAATCCTTGATGTTATTGTTCCTAATAGGCTTTGGCAATATTAGTTTTAAAGCTACAGAATGTTTGAAAAAGAAAAGCTAGGCACTATTGAGACATGAGAGGTTTATAATAGAATAACAGAAGTTGGCTTGGATACTCACACTCAACATATGGAATTTACACCAAAACCCACAATGTTGGGAGGAAATAAGTGGTGACTCATTTTCTTTACCCAAAAGGAGATAAAAATACAACTAGTCGACTAGAGAGAGGTAATTTGATGTGCCTGAGATTTGGATGCTGATGGGACCTAGAAAAGGGGCCACTGCCATGCACCCCAAAATAGTTGAAAGTAGTTTTCATAGATCTGAAGGTAATTAGCTATGGTTTTTGTTTTTGTGATGTGACTTTAAAAAAGCCAAACCTATTACCAATACAAAGAAAAGAATCACCTATAATCCCGCCAAAGCAATAATACATATTTCAGTGCTTATTCTTCTAGTAGTTTTATCTATGCATACTGATATAAGTTTATGTCTGTACCTGTATCTATACTCATATCTGCACCTGAACCTCTATTTCGCTTTGTGTCTACACCTGTAGCTGTAACGGTACTGATATCTATATCTAAAAGTAGGATTGTTACCTGTGAGTGATTGTCCTCAGTTCTTATATTTGGGACAAAGAATCGAAAGCAAATATTGAAGCAGCAGAGCACAGTGGAAGAAGTTTATTAAGGAAACATTATCACCAGACCTGGGGGTTGAGGGCAAGTGTCAAGAAAGGTTAATGAATAATAGTATACTCCAGGAGGGTGAGAGAAGCTGACATACCAGCAGACAGTGGCCTGGGGGGGGTCTCTTCCGGTTCCCCTCTCACTTTCTTCTGATTTCTTGGTCTTGTGTCGCCATCCCCCTGGCCAATAAAAATGTGAAAATGTTATCTTCTCCAACAAATTGGGGGGGGGCAGGATTTTACTTTATTTGTTCAGATCCAATGTGTCATGTCTTCCTAAACCCACTGGGGGAAGGGTGAGATGCTGATCTATAGTAATGATGGTATAATGAAGTCAGAGTCACTTGGGGACACTCTTGTCTCCCATGGGGACAAGCATCTCTGATGGGACTTCCCCAAATTGGACCGAGTAAGGCATATCTACATTGGGTACAATCACACCTCAACCACAGCTTTTGTTTTCATTGACCCATAACCCTGATTTTGTTCCCATTGTTTTACACCACCTGAGTTCTTTCCACACCACCTGTCTTCCCTTTCTTAATCTCCTGTATGAGTGTATCTTGGGAAATTCTGAGAATATAGTGGCAACTGAAAGCAAAGCAAAACAAAATAAAACAAAAATCCCCATGCAGTCAATATTTATAACGAAATGAGGTTACAATTTCTTTGAACACTATGTAGCAAGGAACAAATCTCCAACAGCCGCAAAGCTTGTGTGGTATCAAAATGTTCCATAGAGAAAGCAAGAAGGAAGCAATGAGGTAACTGAAGAACCCAAGTCTGGAACCCACAAAATAACCAACCAAAAAGTGTGGTGGGGTCAGTTAGAGAATAGCAGCTAAAAGTGGAGGGAGTTTTGCCTATTCTTATAATGGCTGAGTAGGACAACATTGGGGTTTATTGTGCTGGTGAAGTCTAGCTTGAACTCTTACAACTAATCAACCAGGTTTTCCTTCCAGGATGAAGTATCAAACTGCCAGGAGTTGACTCAAAATTGGGCAGGATAGGGACAATAGCAAGAAAGGAAAGAGGATGCCCAGATAAGAGTGAGAACCAGAAAATTTCAGAAAGAAAGCCATCATAGTTTTCAATACTATATGCAAAGAAGAAGGAGCTCTGTGAAGTTAGAAAATGCCATTTCAGCCAAGATCCCTTCTAAAAATTCAGGACAACAATTTAATGTTAAAATAAATGATAAAAAGGTGTTGGGGTTAAATCCCATTAAAACTTACCAAGATACAGATGAAACAAGAATATATCTTCTCTGTATTTGAGAACCAAGATTCTTGGAAGAAAGCAGAAATAAATGCAATATAGAAAAGGTTATAAAAACAATATAGTTGTGAAAATATACATACATTTATGTATTATATATGAAATTGCAGCTAATTTGTATATATCAGGTATATCTACTAAAAAGACCTGGAAAAAAAAGTAGCTTAGTAACAGTGTATAATTCTGACGACTGAATTATATCTTAACATACCATAACATACGAGGGCTTCTGGAAGAAGTTACTGATTCTAAACTTAGAACTGGTATTGTATGAGTATTGAAAAAATTTTCACACAAGGCAGCAAGGCAACTAACAGAGATTTTTAGCATCAAAAAGAATTATGTGATATGTTTAAGGGACTCCCATTGGCCAAATATAGAACAATTTGAGGTTCAGTAAGGATAAGACATGTAATGTACTGATACCTCATGTTTAAATTAATGAACTTCAAATAATAAAAAACATTCGTTTAAAAAAAGAAACACAAAAAACAAACATTAGTCATCTTTTGAAAATGAAAGTGGATTAATATGTATCTTGAGAAATGGTATATAAAGGGCGGGGGTAAGTATTTGCGTTGCTGTCTTGTATGAACTATACCCCTGGGTGACCAAAATGGTAGATAAGGGCAGTATCTATTTCTAAAATTATTTCAGCTATTTTTTTTTAAATGATAGGATTAGAATATCAGCATTTTACACAGTAAGATATGCTCCAAGGTGAATTATTTCCACCCAGAAGATGAAGATGTGAAGTGAACTGGCAGTTTCCCTTATAGCACCTTACTTTTTTCTCTCTCTGCATGTATGAAATACATGTTTTATTAAAAAACTAGAATAGTGTTATAATGATGTTTTCTCATCTTTTTAAAAAAAATCACTGTATCATGAATATTTCTCTTTTTTATTATAAATTTAGCAGACAATAAAACATTTTAATGATTGTATGATAGTCCAGCATACCCTATATGGGTCTATAACATCAGATTTATAATTTAAATTATATGCTATTTTTATTGAAGATTTACTTTGCTGTTAATGTGTTTCAATTCTGTTAGAAATGTCATTTTAACAAAATCTTTTGGTAGTAGACTATTTTTTATAGCCATAGTTATTTTCTTAGTAAAGTGTAATTATTAGTTAAACATATACTTTTAATGACATTGATACAAATTGTCTAAGTATCCTTCAGAAAAGTTGACTAGCTTGCATGTCCATCAGAAGAGTACAGTCGTCTACATCCTTACTGTCCCTTAGGGGACTTTGACCCTCAGTATGTGTAGGTTCCAAATTGGATTCAACCAGCCGTGGACCAAACATATTTTAAAATAAACAATAAAAAATTAAAAATTACACAAATTTTACAGAAACCAAGACAATATAGCAACTATTTGCATAGCATTTATATTGTATTAGAATATTATAAGTAATCCAGAGATAGTTCAAAGTATATGGGACAATGTGTGTAGGTTATATGCAAATACTATGCCATTTTAATATGGGATTTGACCATCCTTGGATTTGAGTAGCTGCAGGAGGTTTTGAAACCAATGCCTCAAAAGTTTAAAGTAGAAACAAGAGTAAATTACATCAAGTTTCAGGGACAATGAATGGAACACAGTTTGGGGAAAAATGATTCAACTTATAAACATTAATTTATCTGTGACTTTTAAGCCATGTGTTTGAAGGAAAAACCAAACTGTTTTACCATTTCTGATGCCAGTTGCAATTAGTAGGTTGTTACCTGTACTTCACACGGACTGGCCATATGTCATGGGGGTTCCATTGTCTCTTTCCTTGGGTTCAATCGATTTGCAACTCAAAGAGTTCAAGAAAATACTCCCATTTCCCTGCTTATTGTATTAATGAAGGACATGATAATGAGTATAGATAAACATCCAGACAGAAGAGATGCCTAGAGCAAGGCGTATGGGACACGGGTAGAGCTTCCATGCCTCTCCAGGCACAGCAATTCCAGGAACACCCACTGGCTCAGAAATCCCAAAAGCTCTCTGAGTCCTGACCTTTTGGGTTTTTATGGAGCCTTCTTTAGGTAGACATGATTGATTATATCATTGGCCATTGATGATCAGTTTGCTCTTTAGCCCTTCTTCCTCCCAGGAGGTTGAAGAAGGGTACTCACAGTTCTCTCTGATCACAAGGCGGAGTCCCTGGCAAGTAGCTTCCCTTTTAAAACCATCCAGGAGCTCATCAGGAGTCAACTCATTAGAACAAAAGATGCTTCTCTCACCCAGGAAGTTCCAAGAGATTCAGGAACTTTGTGTCAGACTCTCTCATCACTCAGGAAATTACAAAGGTCTTAGCCACTCTGTGTCAGGAACAGAGTCCAGGAGCAAACAGTAAAACAAAAGATTCTCCTAACACCCCTATCTGCAAAGGTTTGGGAGCTCAGTCTCAGGAACTCAGGGCAGACATGTGTATACATACACATACACACACATGCACAAATACATCTTGCAGTTTTTGGCCAGGGCTGGGTTTGAACCCGCCACCTCTGGCATATGGGGCTGGCGCCCTACTCACTGAGCCACAGGCACCGCCCCACAAATACATCTTATTAGATCACATTACATTTATTATTTCTCTTTAAGTCTATAGTAGTCGTTATTGTATACCTCTAAATTAAACCTTTGATCAGTGTTTTCACTATTTTAAATACTACAAAAGCTGGTAAATCAAAGTTTTTTAAAAACATGGAGTTAAATAAAATATAGTGTCTTTTCTGGCCTAATTTATTTGGTAAAAACAATTTGTCTCACTGGGTACAATCAGCTATTTCAATTTTTTTCTATAAATGGGAGAGATACTGTATTTAACAAAATCTATAAGGTTAACCAGCTAAGCATTTATTCTGATGAACTAGTCCTATTAGCTCCTTTTGCTGCTGCTGCTAATAGAGCTAGAAGCTAAGAAAAGACTTATCTTTGGTTTAACATTTTTCTAGAAATTATTGAACACATTTCAGAATAATACTCCCCTTTCAAACCATCTTCGACATACACTTAAAGTGGGTTTTGTACTCTGCTGTGGGACTGGAGCTTTCTAAAATGCAGGCCCTGATATCAAGGTTTCTTATTATGGCTGTGGTGGCACTGGGATCAGACAACCATTCATCTTCCTGGCAGAGATTCATTTAAGTGACTCCTAAGTACCCGAGTGTTGAATTGAGCCCAGCCTCTTTGGAACAAGAGGGTCTCCTTGAAAGAGCCAGGTGTGTGTGTGTATTTTTAAAAAAGATTAACTACTAATATTTAGCAGCGGCTGAGCTCTATCCGAGCTCTTGTTAATCTTTCCAGTGATTCCCCAGTAGAAGAGCTCCGTTTTCTGTTAACATTTTTCTTAAAACAACAATCTTTGCTATTTGAATTTGTTACTCCCTGGGGGCAAGAAAGCATGGCTGAGCATCCAGGGTTACATTTGCTGTCTCTTATCATATAACTGGAGCCTCATTCCAATAAAGTATTTTGAAGTTAATACAACTTTCTTATATATATGTGAGAACCTCAGCTCTTAATATTATTCTCCTTTATCTTGCTATTTTCACTCCTTCCATCAGATACAATATGTTGTATATTAAAAAGCCAATTAGATAAAAGATATTTCAGGAATATGACAGAATATGTAGAGCGTCAGGACAACATATTGGAGATTTATTAAAGCCCTTTCAGTTTATATAAAACAAGAAAGAACTGAGAGCAGTGAAGTCATGACCTTCCCATGTTCACAAAGCAAGTTCACAGGTGATAGTTTTTGAAACTCCACTGAGGTTGTGGATTAGTGTACACTGTAATTCATGTGACAGCAATGAATAGAATTACCTGGTTTATTAATGGCTTCAGAAAGACTAAGTTACCAATATGGAACGTCTAAAGTTATATGCAGAAGATACACATTGCTGTTTGTGTAATTGGTTTTCTAGAAGCACGGATACAGTGTTAAATAAATTGAAAGCTTTCAATATCGTTGCCTTGTTACTCATTCCATAATACACTCATGTTTGTTTTGTATTGCTAATATTCTATGTTTTTAGACATACTTGGAAAAATAGAGTACATTTATAAGAGAGCTTTAATTAAAACAGTAATGAGAGCTTAATTATCAAAATTGATTTAGTTGTAAGATGTCATACTGCTTTCTGACCTCTTGGCAGCCTTCCTGAGGATTCCTGTAAAAACAGAATTTCCTTGTTAGTGGCGTGTGATGGTCTAGTTTTCTTCAGATATACAGTGGGATCTTCTGTTACAGCTCCTTGTTTCCTCCTATTTCATTTCTCTCTCTCAAAATTAGCAATTTCTGTGTTTTTCTGGAGTTTTAAAATTTCTGTCACCATACTCTTTTTTTTTTGATTAATAGTTTTATAACTCCAACAATCATCTCTGCACATCATTTCTTTTACTATGCTTTCTGTAAATTCAGCTTCAATTTTCTAACTATTGGTACTCTATGTCTAACTCCCTGTTAAGTAACTTCACTTTGATATTTGCTGGTATATCAGGTTCAATATGTCCAAATGTGAATTCATTCTCTCCTCCACATCCTAAAATCAACTGGTCTTCCTTGTTTTCCTTTTTCTGTTAATTCCACATATTTCTCCCAGCTATTTCACTCTAGTTGCTCAGGATCAAAGCCCAGGAATATTTTTTCCTTATCATTTATCCCTGACATTCAAGGAATTGTTGCTATGAACAAAATGTCTGTGTCTCCACTAAAGTCGTATATTGAAACTTAACTTCCAACAGGATAGTAGTAAGAGATGGGGCCTTTGGGTGGTGACTAACTCATGAAGGTAGAGCCCTCATAAGTGGGATTAATACCATTCTAAAAAAAGATCTAAAGGAACTTGTCTGCATCTCTGTCATTTGAGGGACCATAGAGATTCCATCTCTAGGGAATAGGCCCTCCCCAGACACTAAATATGCCAACACCTTCCTCTTATTTCCCAGCCTCCAGAGCTATGAGTAATAAATTTATGTTGTTTATAAGTTATCTAGTCTAAGGTATGTTGTTACAGCAGTCTGAACAAACTAAGATAGTTTTTCAAGTCTTACAGGCTTTATTTCTGAAATATTCTCTCATTATCCCCAACCTCTATTACAATCCTAATTCATTTTTTTTTATTAAATCATAGCTGTGTACATTAGTGCAATTGTGGGGTACAATGTGCTGGTTTTATATACAATTTGAAGTTTTTTTTTAAAGGAATATAAAACTATTTATTGACCACTGTTCACTATTATTTACAATAAAAGTAAACAATATACAGTTGGATAACATTCTGATTATGACTCTTTTTATGGCTTCTGCTCAACCAGTAACCCAAATACTGAAGTTTGAGTCTACATGTAAGGAATGAGTTGGGGTAAGGAAAAACATGCAGGTCAATAGTTTTAGATTACAAAGTTTGTACACACATTTATGTCAATAGGTATGAAACTGCCAATATGGCTTAGCCATCTGATTAGGTTTCTATAAGCCAAGCCTAGGAATGGCTCACTACAGGAATCTTTAATGACCATTTAAGTAAGTCTTATTTGTTTACCTCATTAGAACACACCAGG
>CAUYRH010083894.1:0-39852 GCA_963574655.1 Perodicticus potto | reverse complement strand
TTGAGACAGAGCCTCAAGCTGTCGCCCTGGATAGAGTGCTGTGGCATCACAGCTCACAGCAACCTCCAATTCCTGGGCTCAAGCGAGTCTCTTGCCTCCACCTCCCAAGTAGCTGGGACTGCAGGCAGTGCCCGCCACAATGCCCGGCCATTTTTTGGTTGCAGCCGTCATTGTTGTTTGGCGGGCCCGGGCTGGATTTGAACCCGCCAGCTCAGGTGTACGTGGCTGGCACCTTAGCTTGTTGGCCCACAGGCGCCAAGCCTGAGGTCTGTAGTTTTGAGGATTTTTGCAATGTATGTAATGGGTATTTTTTATTTATGTTTTCTACATCTTGTTGCCTCAATTTGGACAACTTACAATTTCTAGAAATCATAAATTTTATTTTTATTTTCATGTATTCGTGACTTATTTCCTCACCTGTGATTTTATTTATGACCTTTCTTTTTCTGTTTTTCATTTGTAATTTCCTCCCCTTCTTGATTGCCTATGTGAATACTAATTTAACTTTACTTCCCTCCTGAAATTTAAATTTAAAGGATTTACTTATCCTTTTTATAATTTATTAATTTATATTTCCATGCTTTTCAATATCATCTTCTCTCTTTCCATAGGACACAGATGGGCTGTGGTTTTCTTCTTCCTTTTCTGTACCAGGTTCCCAGAACCTGGTCTCTGTCCAGGGTTAAATAAGTGGCAGAGGCGTGAGTAGAGTCTACATAGAGGAAGGATTCCCTGAACCATCCTTCCTTAAAGCTTGTATTCAACTCCAGTTTCCTATTATAGACGGGACACTCTCCAGCTGACCACTTCGCATTCCCATCTTATGAGTACCATAGAAGTTTTCCCGGCTCATTGTAGTCCTCTTCTTCACATTCTTCACAGGTTCTCTCTGTTGAGATCCCCACCCTACTGGACAACCTCATTGACAGAACTCAAAGACAGCATTCTTTCTCTGTCTTTGTGCCTCTCTGCCTCTCCCCCACTCTTAATCTCTCTCTCTGCCACATCTGGTTCACAGGAAACCAAATGCTCTAATATTTAATCAGTGGGAGGACAGATTCCTCCCAAACTATAGTGTTCCACTCTGTGCTTTAGGTCATTTCACCCTACCTATCCCCTCAGGCTTTTAGATTTCTCAGTTAGCACACAGTTTGCTGAGTACTAACGTTCCTGAGACACTTGGTAAATGCTGCCAGCGGATAGTGGGTTCCTTGAACTTTCTCTTAAAAGACTTGAGGGGCGCCTGTGGCTCAACAGAGTAGGACAATGGCCCCATATGCTGGAGTTGGTGGGTTCAAACCCAGCCCGGGCCAAAAACTGCCAAAGGAAAAAAAAATAAATAAAAAAAACTTGAGAGGCAATATGACGGAGTATTTTGTACCCTACCCACCTACATGCAGAAGGAAAATTTCCTTCAGTTTTTCCAAAAATTTAGTTTTTCAATTTCCAATTATTTTGACGTATCCAGTTTCAGTAACTTATATCTTGAGGTGGATGAAAGACCAGTGGTGACAAAAGTGTTTTTTTAGCTACCTGCTTCACAAGTCCAGCATAGACAGGTAGTCCAATATGATTCCTATTTATTCTTTAAGATAGTTTTGGGGCCTTTGTCAAAACTGCATCTAAGAGTGTAAGTTTAATGTCCTTTTAGCAATGTGTACAGTTTTGTAGTTAATTTAAATATTTATATTTATGCTAGTGTGTGTGTGTATATGTGTGTGTGTGGTATTTTTTATAATTTCCTTATGTTAATATGCAACCGGCAGGGAACAGAACTCCATCCAAATGTTTTATATATACGGATATCAAATGCTCTCACTCTCCTCCTCAATCTCTAATCAATACTCCTAGTTGCCAAAAACCATTCATAGACCTGTGAACAAGCAAGCCCGGTTTTAACGTTGGTCAAAGCAAGATGAAGGAGAGCCCATACCTAGCATCAGTAGGCAGCGGACAGTTAGCAAATAGAATATAAGTATATTATTGTCCTGTTGTTCCCATTTAATAATACACTGACATGTATATTATTATTGTAATTAGAAAAAAGTGAATTTTACTTTATTGACTCTCTGAAATATTTTCCAGAAAGACTATCATGCCAGCCTTACTTATTTTGTGTGATAGTTGTTTACAGCAGGCTCTTCAGTTATTTGCTACCAACCTACTAATGTTCTTTCTTCAGAGGTCACTGAAGATCTCAATTCACAAATTTAAAGATAATTCCAGATAATCTACACTACACCTTGCCTTTTACAGACATTTTTCAGTAGTCTCTTTCTATCATTTCATGAATGTTCTTTAATATTATTCATTTTCTTCACATTTGGATGCACAGTTGACCTGCTTAAATCCAAGGAGCTCTCTGCTGAGGCTTTTTTATTAAATTTAGGTTTATCCTATTTTCAGAAAATGTGAATCGCACTGTACTTGTTGAACGTTATTATTTTTTCTGTTGCACTTCTTCAATGGACCATCTTGGTCTTGAGTATATTAATAATAACATTAACACTTTCATGTTCTCCTTTTCTACTCATACTCATACAAAAGTAAGGACAGAATAATGAAATGTTCAAATTTACTCACAAACCAGCTGTGAGATAAAAGAACAGGGATGCTGTTGCCATAGACCATTTTGCCTAAGGAGCAGCATTACTTCCTGGGAGCTCAAAATGATTGCTCATCATCTAATAAATTAGAGTCAATAGTTAGCTTAGAAAAGGCTAGTGCCACATGTAACACATGAAACTGGAACTAAGTAAAGTTGTTTCTTCCCGTGCATAAATATTTTGGCACATAGTATATTATTTGTTAGAAAAATGTTTGTGACACTATTAAATTGGATTGTACCTTTTCAAAACAACAAATCAAACAATAAAGAAAAACCTTAACTTTTTTACACTTTCAATACTTACAATCTTGGTTTTTGAAAATTTTTATTTCAGATTTATATGAGGGTGCAAATGATTAGGTAACATAAAGCTGAAGTTATAGTTGAATCGGGGAGTGTGCTTTGTACCTTTGTGCAGGTTAGGTGAGAGCTTACCATCACCCCTTTCTCCTCCCAGTTACCCCTCTTCTCCCTCCGTCCCACTTGCATATAATTGTATTTTTCTCTCATGTGGGTATGTAGTTATTTATTGCTTTCACATTCATATTGCGTACATTGGATACTTGCTTTTCCATTCTTGTGTTACCTTGATAAAGTGTCCCACACATAGGTGCACACACACATACCTCATACATACACACCCATATTTTTAATCATCTAGTATTAGTTTTAGTAATTTTTAAATTTTTAATTTTTCAGTTTTATTTAAATTTATTTTTTTACTTTTTGCTCTTTCACGTTAAGAGGATTTATCCTTTTTATAGGTGAACGTATCAGTTTTATATTCATTGCTGCAACAAAATTATAGGTGTTTGGACTTCCTTTATGTCTTCACCTGTTTATGCTACCTTTTCTTTTCTTATTGGCAAACCAGTGTTTATTTATTTATTTATTTTTTTACAGTTTTGGCCAGGGCCAGGCTTGAACCCATGACCCCTGGTATATGGGGGTGGTGCCCCACTCTTTGAGCCACAGGTGCCACCCCCAGTGTTTATTATGTTATTGTCTTGATGTAGTAGCAGGCTACTTTGTAATTTTCTCTTCTGGTTCACAGTAACCTGAGTTTTTTGATTGTTCTATTTGCTTGTTTTACTATATGGAGTGAGATTTTCTTCTTGTTTAAAGTAACCTGTCATCTTTGTGGATTTTTTTTTCTGTTATGTATTGATAGTTTGTCAACGGTGATATATTATTGATTCATTACCTATATAATATGCTAAATGCTTTCTTACCTGTATTTAATCATTTTGCATTTTTCCTTTGTGTTCTGTTTGGTTTACTCAGTCTATTCTTTTCATCACTCTTTTTTAAAGGAGTAATTATACTTTATTGTTTCTAATATTTTAATTTTGGAAATTTGTTGTTTACTTATTTTCCAAACTCTAGCAAGCCCTTTTCCTCTCTATGTGTCTTTCTGTATCTTTTTGAAGTAGGTAAAAATACACAAGTATATATAACACACACATGCACACACACAAATTGTCAAAAAGTGTATATACATTTTAAGAAAGAAAAAAACATATTAAAATTGTAATACTCAGTATATGCCAAAAAGAAAAGATGAATACAAACCATATTGAGCTCCTCTTGTAACTGCAGAAGTAAAATGTGACTTAAGTGATACAAATTTAAATACAGTGTCTTCCTTTCTTGAAAGGTGTGTACATTTTTTTTTTTTTTGGCAGCTTCTGAATGTATTTATTTTTTGGTTGAATATGTGTTGCCCTTTCTTTTTTGAGCAAGTAAAACTTATGCTTTTAAAGGATACATTTATTTTCTTCTTTTACTTTAGACGTTTTCCTCTTTTTTTGTTTGTCTTCAAATGATAATAGATCCATTTATAGTATTTTTTTTAATACTGTAAGATGAGTTATCTCTGGAACTCTTTTCTCTCTATGTGCAAAACCTTTAAATTCTCACCATTAATCTAATTTGTTTCTTTATTGTTTTTATGTTTGGGGCTGGGAAAGATTTCTCTTTTTTTAAAGGTTATCTTTCTGGATCTGGATGGCCCCCAAACTAATGAACTTATTGCCTTCATAAAAATTTGGGTTAGAGGAAGACCCAGCAGCCTGCACACTCTGCGCTGTGCGCTTTTTCCTCCTAAACACTTCCCATCCTTAATCATCCCAATCCACATACCAGCTGTTTTTGCTGGTATTGATCTGAGGTAGATAAAATTATCCTGAATTGGTTGGTTCCTGTCTCCCCCATCTTCTCTTTCCTATATAGGTGGGTTCTCCTCTGTCATCGAGTTACCTTCAAAGTCTTGATTGACACTCAGAAATGAGAGAATCCTACCTGCTCCAGAGTCCACAATCTTGTCTTCCAATTCTAACTTTTTAAATTGTGCGAATAAACCTTTAATAAAGTAAAGTTGCTGAATGAATGAGTTAGAGAGAGCTTGTCTGGGCAGGAACTAAGTACAACTGATCATTTTTGCTCTTGGACAATGAACGTCATTTATCTGTGTCTTCCTTTTCCTCATCTGCATAAACAAGAACCACATAGTAGATATGTCTCACAGGAGTGTGAAGAAACTAAAGATTTTCCAGCCCTGTGCGTGGCACATAGCACGATTTCAGAACCTATGGCTGATGTCTGTGCAGCCCAACTCCTTTATCTTGGAGGTGGGAAGCTGAAGCCAACAGTAACTGAGCTAGAACTAGATCGAATCTCTGACTCTGCAATCAGTGCTTACTTGAAGGAGTAAAGTTAGCTTCACTTTATCTTCTCCATGTATATGTGCCTAAATTTGTGTCTGCAGATATTCATACATGAGCACAGTGTGCAAATAGAGCATATGCACTTATGCAGTGTCCCTGAGAAGATAGAAAAGTTTATCTTGTACTTGCTTTTTGCAATTAGAGATTTCTATTAAGCTAACTCTTTGTTTTATTTAATTATTTCTTCAAGAGGCATGCAGCCTAAAAGCCAGTTTTCAGGAGGATTGTTTATATTTTAAGGTCAATTCCAACTTACTTATTATGATACCTTCTCTCTCCTGGGAAAAAACAGAAGTATTTGAAGATTGGCTGATCTCTGGGAGAAGAGGTGTGGGGGTGTCTGATGAGGGAGAGGGACTTTCCATCTCATCCACTGAACCAGCCTGGTGCTTTGATAATACCAGTGATGTCTGAGGTCTCTCTCTCACCTTTTCTCCTTCATGAGAGGGAACCACTTCCAGCTCTCTTTGGAAGGGCTCTAAACTTTCTCTTTATTCTTTCTAAATAAAATCTCTCTTTGTTACCCTGAAAAAAAAAAGAAGAATGATGTCTGAAATATGATAGGAGAAACAAGTACTGAGGGAATCTGGCAATTCTATTCTTACACTGGCCCAGCTTCTGTTGTAATAATAGAAAAGAACATTGCCTTCCCTGACAGAGGACACTCTCGCCAAGGGGTAGTTCAGGTCTTTTAAGTAGATGGTATTTCCTTTGCACATCTTGAAGCAGCATGCAGTATATATACACACACACATACACATATATATATCTGATATATATGTTATGTTATCTGAGAATTTCAATCATACATTGTCAGAATTAGAAGACACTTCTCAGAGATAATTAGAATCGCTTAAGGGTGGGGGAGAGCACAGGATTCAAGTTTTTAAAATAACTGCCAACTAATGCTACAAAATTTTACAACTCAATATCTGGCTCTTATACCAGCAGGAACAGCATCAACTGAGGGCTTATTATAATGAAGAATTTCAGGTCCTAGCTACCCTAGACCAACTGTGTCAGAATCTGCATGTTAACAAGATCCCCTCGTCTTTCACATGTACTTTAAAGACTGGGAAACACTTACCTTGATCTGGTATAGTGTTTCATAAACTGGTATAAAATTACCTGGGGAGCTTTTTAAAAAGGGTGATGCCCTAGAATACAACCAGAGATTCTGTTTTAATTATTTGAGGTGGGGCTCAGAGCCCAGTATTTTTTTTTTTGGCGTTAGTATGATGATACATATGATTAGGTTACATTATTTGCATTTATAAGGTAAAGTTTGAGGTGTGAGTTTTGCACCCAGAAAGTGTTCCATATACCTGTACACTGTGCCCAGCAGGTGGGAACTTACTGAACCCCTTCCCCTTTCTTGAATTTAATTGTGTCTTTCTCTCCTGGGGGCCGATAGTTGTTGATCCATTACTTTCAGATTAGTACTGGGGATTAGTCCAGGGGATGCTTGCTTTCCCATTTTTGAGATGCTTTACTTAGGAGAATGTTTTCCAAATCTATCCAGGTAAATACAAAAGATTGAACCCAAAATGACTCAGTTCAAATAAAGCAGGAGTTTTTTTAAAAGCTCCTGAGCAGATGCCTCACTGTTGTAAACCTCTAAAGGCGTCATCATGTGGTAAGCAGCCAGCGGATGATACCAGAGCTCGCTGGCTATGTATGATTCAGTCCAAAGTCACACCGGCATTGCTTTTTGTTCCACAGCAGAGAACAGGTTGAACTGCTTATCACAAGGCTGGCAAGCAGCAAGGTCCTATTGGGTCCTACAGCACAAGAATTGTTTGGGGCTTGAGAGTAAGATAGCATCCAGCCGCAAAGGTTGTCTCAGATCCACAGTTCTCTCCTGGGGGTTGATATCTAGTGGTTTTCAAAAGGAGGAGAAATAAAGGTTATTCTAGTCTCAGCATTCTCTATTTCAGAATCCTTTGTAATTCTGTGTTTTAACTTTGATATGCCTGATATGTCATTCATTCCTTCAAAATGGCACTGTCAGATTGGCTTTCCCTTCTTCTAAGAGTGTCTTAAATTGACTAGAAAAAGAAATGCCACTGATTGAACTTTTTAGACTGCTTTACTCTTCATATTCATGGTGGGAGTGGTTACCAAAGGAGGAATACAACTTCTAAATTTGTAGGGAAATGAAGGTAACTGAGCTATTCTGTAATTATGCAGATTTAGATGATATAGCTTAATACTGTCCCAAGGTCAAACAAAAATGCTTCTATATATCAAAATACATAATCCAAGAAGCTATTTTTCAGTATCCCAAATGATTCAGTATTTCCACTGTGAATTCCTATACCAATGATTGCTTGCACACTTTAATCATTAATAATGGACTGACTTGCAATATTTCTTTTGTAGGTCTTTACGGTACTTTTAAGTTTTATTATTATTTTACTATCTACATGTTTATGTCTTATTTCTCTAAATAGGTCATAAACTCAATGAGGGCAAAAATAATTATCTTATGTTTATTGGTACTTTCCAACTGCACAAAAGTTCATCTTTTTTCACACATCAAAATATAAAATTAATATGTTTGGGATTTCATATTTTCTCCTCACAGAGATTTCTCTAATTTTTCTTAGTGCAATCCTCGTTTTAAGGTATTAATTGTGTATAGTAAAGTGTTTCATACTTAATGAAAAAACCGAAGATCTTAAATAAGCATTCACAGTTACATATTGATGAAAAAAAAATTATATCCCCATCTTAACAGTAAATAGTCTTATCTTCTCAGCACTCAGCTGTGAGAACATAGGAAGGGACAGATCTTCCTTCTGAGAGATAAAACTCCAATAGGTCCCTCTGACTATGTCTAAACTGAATTCCACAAAAGATGATGACAGATTGTGTTACAAAAAGGCAATACTTATTAATTCCTTTTTCATGAAAAAGCATAAAAGATAAGGTCCACTGAATTGTATGTATTGAAGGAGCTACACATATCCTCCCCTTGAATCCTTCTAATAACATTGAAGCCATATCTTTAGATTAATAAAAATATATATGAAGTTATTCTTTAAGAGTAATATTGCTCTGGAACATATTCAGAATCACTCAGGTCAAATAATGTTTCTGAGCCTTTTTTTGTCTTGAATTATAATTATGGCACTGCATAATGTGAGTTCTCAGAAAGCATAAATCTCATCAGTGATAGGATTGTTTGATATCTGGGGTCCCCCCGGGTCTGTGTAAGAGAAGGGGAAGGAGACATGATAGAGACACATCAATACAAATTTCACGCAAGTGATACACAGAAGGGTTTTGAAGAAAAGAACTTTAGTGTGAATCTTGAAGGAAAAGAGGAAGAGTAGAATTTGGACATTATGCAAAAAAATCACAAATCCAGAAACAGCTCTGAATGTCCGTGTACATCAGAACATTAAACTGTTTTATAGCTGAAATGGAGAGAGCGTCTATGGCAAAGAATGAAAATGACCATAGACAAAAAATGGAGTGATTGGGTAGATGAAACTGGGCCTTTGCTATGTCAGATTCAGTTTAGATTTATTTGCACAGTCATTGATTTGGTGTTATTAATGCTTTAGTAGAAAGGTAATATCATATAATTTGTATTTTTCAAAAAAATAACTTCAGCTACAATGAGGAAAGTGCCTTGGAGTGGGAATAAAAACAACTCATTTATATATTCAACAGTTCAAGTAAGATATTTTATATCTTGATGAATCACTAAGATTTGTTACTGATAAGGTTTCGAAGGATGAGAAAGTAGAAAGATTTAAAAGTCAATTTGAGTTCATGCAATTAACTAAAAAACAATTCTGTTAGGCTGAAAAAAGTGATAAGTGAGTGTAAATGGTAGTTCAGTTTGGAACACGTTGAGTTTAATATGCTGGTTTCTGATATTTAATGAGCAATAAAAAGCTATGTATCCAACATTTCTGAAGAGTGGACTTTATTAATGTAGAAATTGGATTTTATCTGGAGATTTTAGAGCAGAGGAGACTTCCCAGGAAGTATAAACTTAGAAAAGAAATTGATGATCAATATGGAAAAACATAACAAGAGAATGAAAACAAATTATCAGTAAGACAGGGCAGAATGAGAAGGAGTAGGATAGGAGTATAGTGGTCAGAGTGTCTGAGCAAAGACGTACTACCCAAATGCCATATGGAAGTCTAACAGGAGAGGGATTGAGAACACTCAACAGACTTCAGACACTGATGAGTTTTGCAGGAGGTGCTGTGGTGGATTACAGGGACAGGACACGAATGTGGGTGAGGAGTGAACAGAGATCAAGTGGTTTCTGCTGCTAATAAAGAAAGGTTCAGAGTAGGCAGCGCAGGAAAGAAAACATTTGGTTCCTTCAGGGAGAGAGCTTAGTTTATGGAAGTTGGAGGGACTGTTTAACATATTGCTTGTGAAAGACAAGGAAATAAAAGAGAAGAACTTCAACATACAGTTGGTTGAAGTCAAGGTGTGTGCTTTCAAATGAGAAGAGCAGAGTGAAATTAACCCTGAAAGGCTATGAGAATGCTGCTCCTCCATGACAGCAAGATGATGATTAAACAATAGACTCAAATGAAGATGAGCTGAAGTGGGAGGGTGAGAGTCTGGGGCTTCTCCTTGATGCCCTCAAGGTGTTTTCTGTGAAGTCAGCAACATAGGATGTCTGCTGAGGGTGGAAGGTACAGATCCTGAGGATCATACATATATAACGATACAAATTAGGCAGAGTAATTTAATTTTTTTATTTTTTTTTTTTGCATCACTAGACAGTTGAGGGGGAGATGTACAGAAAAAAGTGTGTGGAATAATTTGCACATTGTCAGCAAAACTAGAGCAAAGGATAGAGGATAAGTGGGTTAAGTATGCCAAAGAGAGTGTAACTAAGATAGCTAAGTAGTCTAGATAGGAAAAGAAATAAAATCGGGAGACTTTTAGGTTTGAAGCAAATGGAGATACTGAGAAAACTAAGGCTGTTTGGTGGAAATTAGTGGATGCGAGAGTTGTACGAGGTTTTAGTGAAGGGGGTATTTCAGGCACATAACAAGGTCATGGCATAAAGAAGGGAATAAGGAAAGAAATTATGAGAGAACAGGATAGGTCCACAGGTGCAATTTTGATGTTGCCTGATGTGGTAGCAACACTGAGTTCAGAGAAAAATGAAAGCAAAAAAGTACATATATAGCTTATTTATGAGGTTGGACCATTACATTTTAGAACTCATCCAGGAAAAGGTGCAATAACTACAATGAGCTACATAACTAACTCATTGCCATGTATCACTATGGTCACCTTTCAAGTGCTCCCCTTGGGAAGCTATGCACTGATGCCAGCACCTAGGCCACCCTTTGAAGCAATTTTGTAATTCTATTACTGAAACAGCCATCAGAACTCTCATCCTACAAGGTATGACAATTAAGTTCAGGAACTCATATATTACACATGAATACGTATATATAGTATGGTCAGAAGGCTGTCAAGTGACTCAGGCTCTCTCACCCATTGTCCTAGGGCTGTGAGGTGTCCAGACTTGAACTGAGCCATCCATCATCTGAACTCCCCGTTCACAAACAGAGAGACAAGACAGGGCATATTGTTCAAGCTATTTATGAACTTATCTGGTCTCACAATATTTTTTTCCTTTATGCATAAGTCAGATAAACATGTAACTTTCACCCCCTCCATGAAGCTTCCCTTAATATTCTTTGTTGACATTAATCCTTAACATTTTTCAGTTCTTTCGGTTTCTTCTGTGTTAAGACATTGGCCCTCTTCTCCCTGTATTCTGTTGATTTATAAAGAATATTTTTTTGAACACTGCTTTATCTGCTATTCCCTGTAGTCCTGGCATACTGTTTTGTGAAAATGGGCTACTCAATAAACGTTCTGTGAATTTTAGCAGTCATTATTTCCCCATTATGAATTATTTCATAAGATGTACTAATTGTTATATAGTAAAATTTGCATGACGGTATTTGGAAAGAGCGGCCCAGTACTTGAAAAATGTCCCTCTAGATTCTGAAAAGCCAGGAGTCATTTAAAAGCATTGAACACTGGGAAAGTGAAAGTAGATGAAAAGAGGAAGGAAGGATGGGTGGCCAGGATCATAGTCTACTTGACAATTGAGTGGGAAAAACCTGTCTACATTCAGTTTCTACATGTGTCTCTGAATTCATTGAAATTGTTCAGAGAGAAGAAATTATGATCCTTTGTACGTTGGTGTGTTGTGTGTGAGAAAGACAGAAAGGGAAATATCTCTAGGGTTTTTGTCTTTATTGTTTCACTGTAGATTGTTTTCCAGAAATCTCATAATTGTTTATTGTGATTGTCCATTCTTTCCACCCATCTCGCCCCTACCCAATTTAAGCCCTTGATCTTAAGCCTGTCCCTGAACCTTAAAAACATTTGTCTAAAAGCACCCTCTCTCCCTATTTTCTTTTTTTTTTCACATGAGGGCTACTTTAATCAAGTTGTGTTCATGGGAAATAAATCCTGTAACTCTCCCCTAGTTTGAGCTCAGTTAAGTGCCCTGGGCCTCTTTAAGCTGCTGATAGGTGCACTCCTCCAAAATAAATAGCTCCTTTGACACCGGACAACAGGGTTAAAGCAGTCATTAGTCTGCAGTTTTCTGAGAGCCTCTGCCTAGCATTTAATTCCTTGGATAGATCTGTGAACTTGACAGAGTCTGCACCTAGTTGAGGGTCATATTTTAACAAATCAGGAAAG
The DNA here is from genome assembly GCA_963574655.1 of Perodicticus potto. Taxonomy (NCBI): domain Eukaryota; kingdom Metazoa; phylum Chordata; class Mammalia; order Primates; family Lorisidae; genus Perodicticus; species Perodicticus potto. Next base: position 27,801 of record CAUYRH010083894.1, on the reverse strand, counting down.
AAAAGAAAGTCTTTGCTTTCCCATAGTATATCTTTGGTCTTTTTTGCAGCTTATGTTAAATGTGCTGTATTAGTATATGTAATTATATTGTAAATAATATTTACATTGTGATATCCCATTGATAATACAAACCTTATATTTTAAAAATCCATGAAGAATTTCCATACATATACAATTTATTTATATTAGCTGGACTTTCTGCCAGTTTGAGTACAAGAAATAAATAAATAAATAAATAAATATTAGCTGGCCTAGAATTGTACCTAAGTTTAATATCATGAGTCTGTTCACTAGATCATCCTGTAAAGGACAATTAAATGAATTATCTGTCTACCTGTTTTTCTGCCTATCTATTCTGTGTACTAGAGTGTTATGGATAGGACACTGGTCTCAAAGACCAAATCAGAATGTACAAAATACACTGTAAAATGTGTTTTTACTTTTATTTCTTTTTTCTCTCTCTCATGTCAATGGAAGTTGTATTTGTGCCAGATACATAATCTCATACTGGCTTCTTTTTTATTCAGATCTCAGGGTTGTGCTACCAAGCCCACATCTGACTCTGAGTTATGCTATTTTCTCAGGATAGACCTCATGTAATATGACTTTTCTTGTCCCCTTGTCATAAGATTTACTTAATCTGAAGATTTGAGAATCTTTCCCATATGGGTTCTCTAGTAACATTACTTTCACATACAACCATCTCTCTCTCTCTCTGAAATTCCCTGCCTCCATTTTTCTAATTTTTCTTTTTACAAAAAAAAAAGGAGGAATAGCATGAAAGATAATCTCCAAAATAATCTACATGTGGAAGTAGCCATTAAATATTGTTGAGAGGATTTTTTTTGTTTGTATTGTTTTGGTTTTTAATACTGGAAAATCTTGGAAGGCAATATAAGTATGAAACAATAGGAAAATGGTATAGACTGACAGTGTGAACTAATATCTGTGATCCATCTTATATGTTGCTTACCTGAAGCTATGGTAACACATTTTATCATCACTATTGTTTTTGTTTCTAGATTCTCACCTACCAAATTCAAATCCAACTTGCCAAATATTTATTGGAAAGGTCTTTTTAATTTACTTAAGTTCTTTTCCCACAAAAATAAGCCTAATGCCCATAGGCATTGTTTGTGTGGATTAAAGCCATGGTTGCCTAAAGTTCTTTTCTTTCTGCTATATAATTTATTCTTCAAGTGTTGCCAAACATATCTTCTGAAAGATATCTTTTCATAGAAGTGTCTTGTCTGTATATGATGTGTTAAAAATCATAGCATATATTTTAAAATAAAATTGGCATAACTTCATGTCATACAGGCACAACATATGAAATGAGAAAACTGGTACAATGGCTTTCTGGTTTTATCAAACCTATTTATTTACTCAGGCAGTACCACCCACCAGCTTTGTACTGACCTGTCAGCTCACACACTAATAATTCTTTATTCTTTCACGCCCTTTTGCCTTTTCTAATTCCATTATCTTAATGTTAAGGTGCTATATATTACAAGCATACATTGCAGAGTAAATTAATCTTAGATATATTACCCATAAAAATAGTGGATACGTTTTAGTACTTTGCTGATAATGTATATACTCATTCTCATTTACATTTTCCAGGAAAGAGTAATGGTTTATTTTCTAAGAATTTGTGATATGGATTTTTAATTCCAGCACAAAATAGATAAAGGTACTGCATTTTGCAATCTACACCAGAACAGGAATTTAATGTGTGTGAACAGTCTGCTCATTTACTAGAATAATATGTCCTAAATGGCTTCAATGTGTTCATAGACAGCAAACACTAAGAGCAATAATTGGAAAAATATATCACCAGTCCAAATGTTCTTGCATCTAGGAGTAGAGTCTGGTGATCTTCCTAAACTCTTTGTTTTGTCAGGTTAGAGCACGACAGAATTATTAACTGACCTTCACATTCTAAGAAGTTTAAGCTATGAAAATACAAAGAATATAGATGGATCCATAGTTTAGTTATTGTAAAGTGAATTAAAAGAAATATTAGAAAGACAGATTTTTATATGTATCAAATTATTCGCCTAAAGCCAACTTCTAGGTGAATAAAATGTAGAAAGATTTCATAGCAGAAATTTGCATTTCTACCATTAAGAAGTGTGGATATTTATAATAAATACAAAATAAGCAACTGTATTAAATGATAACTATTTTAGAATGAATAGGTATTTTTGTTCCAATGATTAAAACTTATTAAAATGATGAATATCACGAAAAAACTAATTACGTTAGTTTAATAATGCTAGTTGTAATACAAAAGACCCTGATATTCATGGCCTAACATGATATTTTGCTCATGGAAAGACCAAAACAACTCTTTATAATTAATAGCAGAAGGGATTATGCTCCATTCAATATTGCATGGAGCAGGGCTGAAGAGACCGTGTCGTCTTCTACATGTGCTTAAAAGGATTCCATGAGGTCTCATAAGAACCTTGTGACCCTCAGGCTACTTCTGACAGACAGTGAATGCCCTGCATGTTACCAAGCAACTTGCAGACCTAGTGCAGAATCTCTGGCTCTTACCTGAGCCTGAGAAATACGTAACCCAAGCTTTGATAGTGATTGGTATTCTGCTCGGATTGTTGCCACCACGTGCATGCAATGTATAAAGTACGTGAAGGATGCTGAGATGTAGAAGATGTGAATGGTCTTCAGTGGGAAATAGATGTTTGTAGATGGTGTTGCCACAGCATAGTATGACAAGAATGTAACAAGCCCAGAGTTCTGTGACTCAATAATGCCAATCTATCACAGGCATGAATTCAGTTAAACTTTTTTCTATCTTATCTACTGCTTCTCTCTGTCTTCAGAGAGGTGCTCTTCTTTGCCATCCTGATGCTCCGCCCCCCATAAAAGACTTTGGTCACCCATCACTATGCCTCAATTCAAAATTCATATCCTCTAATAGAAAATACCACAGACAGCACAGAAAAACAGCAAATAATCCTGTTAGAAAGAATGGGAGATAGAGACAGAAATACCAGCTGGTACTAGAAGAAAGCGAATGAAGGATTTTATGATCCAAACTTTTGAGAATTGCATCATCAAATCAGTTTTGTTTGTATTTTATTGATTAGCATAATTGTATGATCATAAATGACTGCAATAGATTAAGTTGCCTATTAATCTATTGATATGGCAACATATTGACTTTAGTTATTTTTTCATAGAAGTATGGATGTGTGTGCAAAAATTCCATAATTGCTATTTTATGAGCAAATACACAAAATATAGTGAAGCCTAAAAAATAAATATAGAAGGAATAAGATTGCAAACTGGGGTTGTAATACTCTTTCTCTTTGAATTCTGTAAAGTTGTTAATTATATTTAGGCAAAAGACATGCGACAAAAATCTCTGCCACTTATTTGAAACATTTAGATTTTCACTGTTATTACAGTCTTTTATTGTACTTAAGCAAGAATAAAAAATTGAAGTTATGATAATATCTAGCATTAATTCTTCTCTTAGTACGTATAATTACTATTCTGAAAGTTTTATAGGTATAGCTCATTTAATACTTACAGTCATATGAAATAGGTATTGTATATTATGTACTTTTTTACAAATGGGATACATACTTTAAGCTGAAATAATTTAAATAATCTGTCTAGTAAAATAATAGAGCTAAGAATCAATTGCCAACATTCTACATTCATTGCCTGAGCCACTTAATCAGTATAAGAAAAGATACAATCTAAATGATCACATTACCCTCCCCAAAGTGTTTTGTAAAACTATGTTTTATTTAATAGAATTTCTATATTTCAGATATGGTGATACTTCAGTATCTATTGTATGTATTTGAACATATGGTAGAACCTCTGTAAGTTGACCACCCGAGGGACTGTGACAAACCAGTCAATGTACAAAGGTGATCAATGTCAGGAACTACTATTGAGTATATGTGGTGCATGTCCAGTCTATGAAAATTAGGTCAACTTAAGGAGGTGATCAACGTAGGGAGGTGGCCAACTGTGAGGTTCTGCTGTATATACTTCCAAGCTTATTGTGACAATCCAAAAATATGGCAATTCTGAACCCAATATGAACCCCTTAGAAGGACAAAAACATGTATTTTCTACTTAAAATTAATATCCCATAGTGATATAAATTCATCACTACTGACATTCCAGGTTATATTGAAAATTGCAGTATTTTGTTTTATGACCCTTCATCGTTTCTATCTCCAACCTCTCATACCAGTTTTATTCTTCATTTCATTAGCTTCCAGGTATTTACCTTTTTTTTTTTTTTTGCATTATCAATTGTTATTTGTAAATATTTTTGATATAAATACTAGACTCACTGGATACTATGCTGCTATAATTCAATGAAAAGCTTTATTATTCTCAGCATCTGTTTCTTAGAAAGGAAGAGAACATGGTTCCCAGCCCAGAGCCATTGCAAGTACAGATAGTCTTTAATAGACTCATTCCCTTATGCTTATAATGTGTTCAGTTTTTGTGAGTTCTTACACTGGGCCAGGGACTGTACTAAATGCTTTTGATTCATTGGCTTATTTAATTCTCACAAAAGGTATATGAAACAAGACCTTTTTCATATAAATGTAAAAAAAATTATATTTTAGTAGTTCATAATTATTCAATATGATCCTACATTTTATTTGGAATGAAGTTTTCAAAATGTATTTAACGGAAACTCGAAAAACAGTTTTTGGTGTATTTTTCCCTCCAATATATAGGAACTAAATGTACAAAAGAATATTCATCTTTCTGAAATTAAAAAGACAGCAAAAGATGTTTATAGATACTTCAAGACACTATTTTCTTAACACTGAGATACTATTATAATCAAACAAAAGAGTCCTTAATTTGGCATCAAAGAAACCAGCACCAGTAAACACATTTAACTATAATCAATTAGTAAGGTGTGACTTGGCATCTCCCAACTGACAAATATGAAATTAATAAAACTACTTAATTATAAATAATAGGGATACGACATGCTAGGAGGAATAAGGATAATTCCTTACAGACAATGTTATGTCAAGAGCTGTGATGTTCTCAGGAATAAAAAGAACAGACACAGGGATGCAACATGTTAGTAAGAATAAGAATAAGTTTAATCTTATCCGAACACAGAGTTTTCCTAATGGCAACAAGGATATGACACAATAGTAGGAATAGGGATAAGTTAAATCTTGTCCTTACAAACAATGCTATGTCAAAGACTGTGATGTTCTCAGGAATAAAATGAACAGGAACAACATCTTTTCTGTTTTCTGCAAACATCTAGCATGCTATTTGGGTTAGAACCCTTGAAGACATAGGAATCAGTGACTCTTGGGGAAGGGGATAAGAAATCAGTAGATAAAATACTTGTTTTTCCTAATTAATGGTGGCATGATTGTCATTATTATCAATTTTTCAAAGATATCTTGTTTGCTGGTTGGATCTGAACAAGAAAATATAAATTATCTACTGTTGTATCTGAATTAATCTGGTTCAAACTCAGCACAGAAAGATAGATGATTGATTGATAGGTAAGTAGGTAGATAGATAGATAGATAGATAGATAAAGATAGATAGATATGAGGTAATTCAGGACAGCAGGATGCTATTTGTTTTAGCCATGAAAATGTGGAGAGTGACAGGTGAATGAAGGCAGCTACATGAAGAAACACTGTGTATATAAGTCTTTGGAAGGACTGGCTGACTAGACCGTGCTCCTCTAATACTCTACACTGACTGGTTTATCCTCTCCTCATTGTAAATGCTGTCCCTTCTCCTCATTATAAGTGCTGTCCCACTTGGAGAAGGTAAAATGAACTCTCCTTTCAAAGATGAAATATTGTTTTTCATAGTTCAGAATCAATTGACCAGCCTTGAGACTGCATACAGGTATACAGAGAAAGAGAGGTGGTGAAGCAGAGAGGTAAAAATGGCCACAGTGGTGAGGCATCTGCACAAATTCACCAAATGCGTTTACTGTCCATGATGTGTTATCTAGCAGGTGCGCTTATTTTCTTTTTCTGAATGTTCATGTTTTATGTTCCTTCTGTGACTTTCACAGTACTAAAGAGTGTATTTTTTCATATTTCTAGATATTAATGTATATGGCATAGCCTTCTAATTATATGCTGCTTGGAATTCATTAGGAGTGTGGTTAATCTTACTGTCACATAACATCACTTCTGCCAATCTTTATTTCATTCAAAGGTTTTTTTAGTTGACTTAGAAATGTGAATTTTGTTTACTTAAAATAGGGAAAATGAAACAAATACACCGAGAACATTTTATCAGGCCTTTATTTCTGTCTTCTTATTTCCACTGATTTTATTCTACTTACTAGTGAATGAGTTCAGTGTAATTTCAGATGCAGCATTTTCACACGGAAGCATATTCTGACAAGATCCCATTTTCCAAATGCGTGTGTTTTAATTGTGCTTCCATGTGTTGATAGATGCAGGACTCCCTGCTAGTCCCTTTCCGGCTTCTGTAATTCTCAGCACAGATGGTTTTTATTACACTACTTCTTCCTCCCACCCTTCACCACTCTGACAGTAAATATGGATACAGCCCCCTGAGGTATTCATTTGTCTCTCAGGCCTCCAAACAAACCAAACAGGGTCTCCTGATTGGGAAGAGTGACAGTTGGACGACAGGATCATTACAAGACAGTTGAGGAAACCTAGTCACTACCGTGGGAATATGAAACAGTGCAAGTAACAAATGGACCAGTTCTATAGCTAAATTTCAAGTCTACTATTCCTTAAGGTTAATTTCAGGTTTAAACAAAACAAAAACAAAAATGCCCACTGTCGAGAATGAGATGGAATAAGAATATATAAGTTAACTTTGGAAAATTCTCAAGAATGTACATATTTCAGGAGGGTTGATGGAGAATATGGAAAACAGTACAGATTGTTAAGGAAGCTTCTTTATAATGGTCAAAAGGGAAACATTGACCCTGGCAAAATTTGCAAGGCTTGACTATGGGCGCTTTTCCTTCCACATGCTTTGTTTCTCTTTACTCCCATCAGTATTACCCACTAGTTTAATTACCTGGCAGTTATAATGATTTTATGAATCACTTCAATGTTTATTTTATTCATTTGATAAATATCGATTTGTCCCTCTGTCATTGCCAAGTGCTTGAAGATATAGGAAACAGTGGTAAGCATAAGCAGTCACCACACTTGTGAATTTTTTCATAGCAATTCATTATGCTGTATACAATTATAATTGCAAACCAAGGTAAATATTTTGAAATAAGTGCGCATATTTCTGTGAGAACATGTGGTCAGGGATTCTAACCTAGTGAAGGAAGGAGTGACTAAAGTTTTCTTTCCTGAAACTAGAAGGGTGAGTGTAACTATCTGGATTTGTTTATTTGGGGATATTTTTAATAAAGGAACACAAAGAAGCAAATTTTCATCTAAAATGCAGATAAGGCCTTGGTGCACAGTCCAGTATCAAGGCTGATAGCTTGAGAACCTAAAGGTTATGCGAGGTGAAAGTGTTTTTCTAAGCATGTGTCTAAGTGTATATATGTGAGATACACACACACACATATACATATTATACACACACACACACACATAAATACATATGCTCCAAGTCAATACATGGTAGATGAGTGCTATAAAAATAAGAGGCTGCAAGGTTGGTTAGTCTAGAGACTAAGTGTCCCCCCCAATGCTTTATAGAATAGTAAGGAGGGGAATACACCTTGCAACAGATTTCAGTAGGAAGGAAATTGGTCTACTTGGGAATAAAATGAGGAGCTATGTCTTTAGGTATAGCATGAAAACAAGAAAAGTCATTCTATTTTAAAGCTCTAAATGTTGACTTAAAGTTTTACCTAATAAAATGCACCTGGGCATTTTAAAATTAGTTACCTACATTTGCCATGCCTACTATGTTGCTTTGAAAAGCTCATCTCCCAAGGCTAATCCTGAGTAACAGTAATTATTTTTAATATTCTGTTCCATCCTTCCTCCATGAACATGAAAACAATCTTCATCAGAATAACCTGAGTTTTTAAAACAATCTTCCTGCTTAAGAATGTTTGTGGGTACTTGTCTGTTTTGAATGAATACCATTCTAATGGTTCTGTTGTTTACTGGGCCCAAATACCTTCTCTGCTTTTTAACACATAGACCATTTTATGTTCTCAAAGCACTGGGTGAGCTGGTTCATTTGATGACAAAGGCAGATAAGGCAATGGAAAAAGGGAGCAGACTGACACTGAGACGGTTTAGGAAGAACTATTATATCTTCAAAGCCACAAATAAATGGATACTTTCCAGCATGAAATTATAAATTCAAAATTAATGGTACATTTTTGCCCTCAGTTGGTAAATAATTTTTATTATTTGAAAAGTAGAGTGTGGGTTTCTGGTCAAGCACTCTTAGAAGTTGCCACTAAGTCCTAATAAAAAGTGAAAACATGACGAGATCTAAAAAATCAGTAACTCTTCTAAGATCTATCAGAGAAGTGAGGTTACACAGCAAACTAATCCCCCAACCCAAATGGGTGAGAGACATAGATTGGATATCTAGAATCACAGCATAGCAGAACAGAAACTCGCAGACATAAATCTCCACTGGAACCAGTTACAGGTCAGAAAACCTGAACTGTAATTGACAAATTGCTGGAAGATTGATGTGGAGAAGTCAGACTAAGAGTAAAAAACTTCTGAGGGGTTCTAGTCATAGTGTAGCTCTCACATTTTTACTTTCTGTAGCTCTACCAGGTTCTCATCATGAAGATCATAGAAAAATCCATTTCTGCTCCAGGCAGAAAAGGGGAAAGTAGTTATTTAAACTATTCTTGAGCACTCTGTTTTTATTAGCAAGGCATGTTTATTTTATAAACATGAGAAACTTTCTTTGAGAGGCTTCGTTAGATCCCATCTGATCTTGGGTAAGCACAATACCCAACTGAAACTTTATCTGGCCTTTGAAGCAGGGAAGATAAATACACTACTCCAGCCTCTTCTAGGCCTTGTGTCCATTAAGTAAGAGAGGTACTGAAAAATACCTCGGGAGGCCTTAGTCCATGAGCATAAGTTCACTAAAGACTGGTATGTAGTACTATAATCATAGTACTGTGATTCTATTTCAACTATTTTTTGCCATCACATTAATAAAGACCTACTTAGTATAGCTTATTCTATTCACCACATCTTGTTTGGCTATCAAGACAAATTCATAAGGCCTACAAATGGCAAATGGCAAAAATTACAGATTGAAGAAACTGAGCATCTACACTAGGATCATTCATGACAAGATTTGGAATTATCAAAGCAGGACTTTTCGAATGCTGTGACTAACATGTTAAGTGATCTAACAAACAAAGTAGACAACAGTGTGCAAGGGTAGGTTTTATATAAGCAGCCGGATGAAAATTCTAGAATTGAAGAATCAAAACAAAATTGTAGAGATCAAAACACCGTATCAAAAATGAATGCATTCGATGATCTCATTAACAGACCAGGCATAGCTGAAGACTCTCTCAGTTTGAGGATGTCATAATAAAAAAGTCCACAGCTGAAAAGAAAAAAGAGAAAGAACCAAAGAAAACATATCAAAATATCCAAGAACTATGGACAACAATAAAAGGTATAACTACATAATGGTAATATCAGGAGGAAAAGAAAGAAAGTAACCAAAGAAATCTTTGAAGCAATAATGACTGAGAATTACCTCAAATTGACATCAGGCACCAAGACGCCAATTCATGAAGCACAGACAACAGCAGACAGGAGAAATGCCAAGAAAAACTCCATCTAAATATGTCATATTCAAATTGTAGAAAATCAAAGAAAAAGGAAAAACTCTGGAAAGATTCCAGAGAGAGAGAAAAAATATCTTACCTATAGAGAAGCAAAGATAAGATGTACATCTGATTTATCCTCAGAAAACTGTCAAGCAAGAAGACAGTAAAGTAAAATGTTTAAAATGTTGAGAGAAAGAAACCACACTAACTTAGAATTCTATGTTCTGTGATAACACCCTTCAAAATTGAAGGAGAAATGAAGACATTCCCAGAAAAATTAAAATTGACGGTATGTATTTTATTGTAAACCTACTTTGCAAGCAGTGATAAAAGAAATTCTTCTTACAGATGAAAATTATATAGGAAACTCTTAATCTACCAAAAAAAGGAAGAGCATTAAAGAAATTAGTGAACGTAAATAAAATCTTTTATATTTCATAGTCTTAATGGATCTAACAGATAACAATTTGTTCAAAATAATAACAAAAATATATTTGATAACTTTCACTCATGTATAAGTGAAATGAATGACAAAAATAATAAAAGGGATTGGAAAAAGTAACTAGGAATACTTCATTATTGTTAATATAAGATTTTATTTTTATAAAATACTAACTGTGAAGTGGTATGGTGCACTTTGAAAATGGACTTAGATTAGATGTGAAAGTGTATTGCAAATTCTGGAACAACCATTGAAAAATAAAGGAAAAAAGTAGAAAAAATGGAATTATATACAATTCTCTGTACTCTTTAATTAGAAATGAACAGACCCAGCAGGCAGAAAATAAGCAAAGGCATAGTTGAACTCAAAAAAACACTTAACCAGTTATAATTGATACCTGTCACTATTTTACAGAACAGAGAATATACATTCTTCTCAGGCTCATATGAAACATTCATCAAGATAGACCACATTCTGAGACTGAACTATTAGTTCTGTGGTTAGGGCACCAGCCACATGCACGGGGGCAGGTGGTTTCGAATGTGGCCCTAGCCTGCAAAACAAACAACAACATGTTCCACCTCCATCCAAGTTACTACAAACGCTGCAAAGTCTCCATTATTTTTGATGGATGGCTGAGTAGTATTCCATTGTATAAATATACCATGGCTTACCAGTCCACTCCTGGGTTGAAGGACATTTAGGCTGTTCCACACTTTAGCAACTGTAAATTGGGCAGCGATAAACAGCCTCGTACAAATGTCTTTATAATAAAAACTGGAAGATATTTTTTCTGGAAAAAGTGGAACCACAGAAGTTCCACATTCAGAGAAACTAGTCAATAGATTGTGAGGGTGAGGCATTGCAATAATGTAGGGGATTTTCCCCTATTAAATAGTACCTCACTTATACTGTTTCTGAGCTTGTCTGTATAGAATATTAGCAGCCAGGCATGTTTCAGCACACACTAAATCAGAAACAGAATTCACAAGAGAAATTGAATAGCCCCAGGGAAAAGTCCAATAAATACTGGAACTTGGATCTTACAACAAAATGCAGAGACACTGCCCTATCATTGCAAGTGAAGCCCACTAAATAATAAGCCTCATCAAAATACACAAGGTTTCAGGGAGCATTCTAGAGCCATTACTCTTAAATTTTAAAAAGTATTCAAAGGTCACCAAGTGTTTGAGGAAAAATAAATTTTAGAATGAAATTTTCAATATTTATAAAAACTCAGATAAAATTTTAATTGTAATATTTTTGAATTTATCAGTCAAGTTGAGGAAAATTGTCATGTTAATAATATTGAGACTTCCAATTCATATACATGATATGATATATCTCTTAATTTTTTTATTTTTTGTCTTCTTAGTCTCTTGAGTTTTCATGTACAGTTAAAGCATGTTTCCCCTTAAATATTAATATGTACCTATGTGTTTAATTTTTGCAATATAATAAATGGCACTGTTTTTAGAATTGTATATTTTAATTGTTAATATTTACTATCAATATACAAAGACACAAATGATTTTTGAATGTTAATTTTCTTTTCTTCAACCTGGATAAACTCATTTCTAAATGCCAGGAGATTGTTGGTGGATTTTTTTTTCATTTCTCTTCATGATTTTCTTTTTTTTAATTTCAGATTAATATGAGGATACAAATGATTAGGTTACATTGTTTGTGTTTCTTAGGTAAAATTCAAGTTATAGTTGCATTTTAAAATGTAGAGTTTTTAAAAGAGTTTGTGTGCAATCATCTGCAAATAGAGTTTTATTTCCTTTTTTCCCATCCACATGCCTTTCATTTCTTTTTCTTATTTTATTGCTTCAGTTAGATTTGATAGCATAATATTAAATAGGTGTAGTGAACAATGGCATTGATGCCTAATTCTGGTTTCAAACTACAAATTCAATTTCTTAAATAGTTACAAAACTATTCAAGCTATTCATTTCTTCTTGAGTGAAGTTTGGTAGTTTGTAACTTCAAGTTGATTAATTTACATTTATATTATCAAATATTTGGGCATGGAATTATTTGTAGTATCACCATATTGACTTAATTATCTATTGCTGGGTATCAAATGACACTTCCAATTGCACTTCCTCTAATTGGAAGTGTAATTTGAAACCATCAAACATTTCTTTTCTCACAGTTTCTGTGGCTCAGGGACACATGGGTCAAGGAAGGAGACTGACCTATCTGGATGCCTCTGGTTCATGATCTCGTGTGAGGCTGCCAGTGATTTGTTGGCTAGGCCAATGGTTTTACCTGAACTCAACTAAGGAGGATGAACCACTTCCACGCCCACAAGGTGGCTGTTGTTAGGCCTCAGTCTCTTGCCCTGGGTGTCTTTACAAAGCATTCTTACAATATGGTATTCAAATTGTCCCCATTTAGTCCTGGAAAAAACAAGAAAGACAGCTGAAGACAGAAGTTACAGTTCTCTTATAATCTAACCTCAGGAGTGATATCCTATCATTTCTGGAATATTCTACTCATTAGAAGCAAGTCAACAATTCCAGCAAACACTCAAAGGAGGTCGCAGGCATACATACAAGCATATATACAACAGGGGGGTCATTTTAAGGGCTGCCTTCAATGCATATGGCCCTTTTACGGTCTGTGAGTTCTACCATAATGTTTCCTTCTTTGTTTCTAATATTAGCAATTTATATATTCTCTCCTTTTTAAATAAATAGTCTAACTAGAACTTAATCAACATTATTAACGTTTTCAAAGAGAAACTTTTTGGTGTAATTAAATTTTTTCTCATGCTTTCTATTTTCAGTTTCACTAGTGTCTGATTTTATGTTTATTATTATTTTATTTTAGCTTTTTTGGACCTTTTTACTGACTTATTCCGATGGAAGCTAATATATCAATTGTAGAAACTTTCTTTTCTTCTAATATAAAATTTTAATTCTATATTTTTTCCTCTAAGAGCTGCTATTAGGTAGAAAAGTGGTTTTGATACATTGCATTTTTACATTATTTTGGTTCAAAATGTTTTAATTTTTTCTGGATGCTCTTATTTGATATGTGGGTTCATAATTTCCAAATATTTGTAGATTTTCCACATGTCCTTTTGTTATTGGTTCTATTTTGATTCTGCTATGGTCCAAGAACATACTTTCTATGACTTCTGTTCTTTCAAATTTACTGAGGTTTATTTTTTGGCCTAGTCTATGATTTATCTTGCTGCATGTTCCATATACAATATAAAACAGAAGATATTCTTTTCTGGGTTTTCTCTAAATAACTATTAGGTATATTTGGTTTATAGTGTTCTTCAGATATTCTCTGTCTTTACTATTTGTTCAACCAATTACTGAGAGAAGGATGGTAAAATCTCCAACCATAACTATCTCTTTTAAATTCTTTAGTTTATGCTCCATGTACAGTAGAATCTCTGTAAGTTGACTACTCAAGGAACTGTCACAAACTGGTCAATATATGGACGTGGTCAACATATGGAACAAGGCCTACCGTACAGATAGGCACATGTGGTGCATTTCCACTCTTATGAAAATTAGGTCAACTTAAGGATGTGGTCAATGCAGGGTGGTAGTCAATTACAGAGGCTCTACCATATTTTGAAGATCTATTGCTACAAACATATACATTAGGCTTGTTTTTCCTCTCACAGAATTGTGCATTTATTATTAGTAATGAACCTCTTCGCCCCCAGTAATATTTTTGCTCTGGAATCTACTTTGTCTGATATTAACATTCTTCAGCTATCTATCACAGTGTGTCCTAGCCAGCTTTGGCTGCTGTAACAAAATATCATAGATTAGGTGGCTTACACAACAGACATTTATTTCTTATAGTCCTGAAATCTGGGAAGTCCAAATCCAGGGTGACAGCATGGTTGAGTTCTGGTAAGGCTCTCTTCCTGATTTGTAGGTGGCTACTTTCTCACATGACATACAGAGGAAGTTCTGGTATCTCTTCTTATTTTAATGAGATTAATTCCATCCAAGGGCTCCACATTCATGATCTCATCTAAATCTAATCACCTTCCCAAAGCCTTACCTCTTAATATCATCACACTGGAGACTAGCGTTCTAATATATGAATTTTGGCAGGATACATTAAGTTCATAACAGATAGTATGACATTTGCACAAGAATGTTTACTGCAGCTCAATTCATAATTGCTAAGTCGTGGAAGCAACCCAATGCCCATCAACCCATGAATGGATGAACAATTGGGGTATATGTATATAATGGAATCCTATTCAATCATAAAAAATATGGAGACTTTACATGTTTATGTTTACCTGGGTGGAGTTGAAATATATTCTTCTTAGTAAAGTATCTCAAAAATAGAAAAATAAATATCAATGCTAATATGAAAATAATATACAAACAATTACACACTCATATGACCAATAAAACACAAATATACCTAGTACAGGGCAGGGAAAGGAGGCAGAGGACAACTGGCAGAAGGAAGGGAAGGGGGGCATGGGGCGGGATCTCACCTATTGAGCACATTGTGAGGGTATATAACACACCCCCTGGGTAAAGGGCCCTTTTACAACTGGAACTTTACCTTGGAAGTGAGAATAATGTAATCTAAAACTTTGTACTCTCATATTAATTTGAAATAAAAAAAGATAGATTTAAAATCCTAAAAAAAACCCAGATAATAAAAAACAGATAACGTGGTATATATATCTCCATTATTTTACTTTTGACCTGTTTTCACATGTTTTTACCCTTACAGTAGATCTCTTATAGACATCTTATGATTTGGTCTTGCTTTTCTAATCCTATTTGACAATTTCTGTGTTTTAACTGGTGTGTTTAAGCCATTGGCATTTATGTAATTATTGATATGGTTGCAATAAAATCTACCATCTTGCCATTTTTTCTTTGTTCCATCTGTTTCTAGTTTCTCTCTTATTCTTCTGCTTTCTCTTATACTAATTTTTAGTGATTTCATCTTATCTCTTCTATTAACTTATAATTTATACGTTAAAAAAATATATTTAGCAGTTACCCTAAGATTTATAAAACGCATCTTTATCAGTTTCCTGTTGTAGCTATAAAAAATTACCACATACTTAATATTGTGTTTCAAAAGTCCAAAATCAGTCTCAGTGGGCTGAAGTCAAAGGGTTGACAAGGTTAGTATCTTCTAGAAGCTCTGAGGGAAAAATTTTTTTGCTTACCTCTTTCAGCTTCCAGAGGCCACCTGCATTCTTTAATTAGTGGCCCTTTTCTCCATCTTTGAAGCTAGTGAGATACCATTTTTCAATCTCTCTCTCTCTCCCTTTCTTTTTGCACACATGGGCACACACACACACACACACTTTTCTGCTTCTATCGCTGTTTGTCTTTTTTTAACCCTAAGACTTCTGCCTCCTTCTTTAATTACACTGGATCCATCCAGACAATCCAAGACAATCTCAGTATTTCAAAATCCTTAACTCAATCACATCTGCAATGTTCCCATCACCATATAGGGTAATGTATTCACAAATCCATGCATTAGTACATGACACCTAACTTCATTCCACTCAACACAACATCTTTAGTTAATTGCAGTCTGCCTTCAAATTTGTGTCGAATAACAAAGACTGAGAGTACATATTTGAATATGCATAGCCTGCATTTCCAAGTCCTTCCCTCCCATTCTTTGTGCTATAATAGTCATACTTTTTACTTTTACGTATACTATAAAGACTCAATATATCACCCCTTTTTCACTTGAGATAGCCAGTTATCTTTTAGAGAAATTTAAAATATTAATAATAAAACAAGTAAATTTTGTTTTATTTTTATTTATTTTGCATAGAATATTCATCATTTCTTTAGGTAGACTTAGTCTCTCTTTAACATATTCCTCATGCACAAACATTTAAAACTTTTCTTGCAGACTAGGTTTCATGACAATGAATTCCCTTGGTTTTTTGTTTGCTTGAGTAAATATTTCTTCTTTAATTTTGAAAATTATGTTCACTAGGTATATAATCCTGGTTTGAAAGAGGTTTTGTTTTTTAGCACTATGAAAATGTCCTTGCTTACTGGCTTGCATGATTTGTGAAGAGCAGTTTCCCATAATTTTCATCTTTATTCCTATGTAGGTAATGCTAACTTTTTCTGTGGCTGTCTTTAGGATTTTTTCCTTGTCTTTTGTTTTCAGCAGTTTGGTTATGATATTTCTAGTTGTACTTATGCATTGATACTGATCCTATTTCATGTTCTCTGAGTTCCTAGATTTGTAATTTAGTGTCTGTCATTGATTTTGGAAAAATTTTGCACATTACTTCCTCAAATAATCAAAGATATCTTTTGCCCCCTTTTCCCTAGTCTCCTGTGATTCCAAGTGCACAGTTATTAAAATGTTTAATTTTGTTCCCCAGCTCTTGAATGTTTCAATTTCTCCTTTTCCCTTTACCCTTCACCTTTCTCTCTATTTCTCTCTCTTCTCTTTGTGTTTCCGTTTGGATAATTTCTATCGCCCTGCCTTCAAGTGCACTGATTCCTTCTCTCACTGTGCTGAACCCACGATGAATCTTTTGAAGGAATTCTTCACTTCTGTTACATGTTTTTCATTCGTACCATTTACATTTGACTCATATTTGTAGTTACTACTTCTTTACTGAAATTACCCAAATGATCTCACATGTTTCCACCTTCTCCATTGGCATCTTTAGTGTTTGGATTATAGTTATTTTAAATTCCCTGTCAAATAGCTCTAGCCTATGTCATGTCTGAGTTTGAGTCTAATGATTACTTGTCTCATTTCATTATGTCTTCTCATACATCAAATATTTTGCTGAAAGCTGGATTTTGGTGTCCAGTTTGTCCAGCTCTGGTGAGCGTTCACATCTCTCCTCTCTTTGCAGGCACTGTCCTTCTTTATATTTTGAGCCATATGTTTATCCTGCATCCAATGATTTTGAAAATAAATTTGTAAATTTTAAGTTAGTATGGTTTTATTAATTGTTTGATTCTTCAATTTTGTGTAGATATTTCATTTTAATAAAAATAGAAATATAAAATAAAAAATATTCTTAATGTTGCTAATTTTCATGAAATATAAATTAAAACAATCATTCCACATCTATCACTTTGGCAATAATTAAAATGTGTTGCCTACTATAGGAATTAACAAGAGCTCTTATTCACTGCAAATGGGAGTCTGATTAATAAAATCATGCTGGAGAGCAATTGCCTATATTTATTAAAGTTGCAAAAGTATATACCCCTTGATGCAGTAGTTCCAGTCCTAGATAAACCTGAGTATGCTTTGTACATATGCACAAGGACGTGTGTATCATTTTGTGAAAATCATTTCAAATGAGAAAAAATGATTGTTATTGATCATAAATAAGAAAATAGAGAAATCAAGAGTTCTTTTTATCCAATGGAATACTATATGCAAGTTAAATACACAACTTACATGGATTAAAACAAATCTCAAAAATAAAGTTTGGTGAAATTAGCAGTTTGCAAAAGGGTCTGTATACTATACCATTTTTAAAAAGTAAGAAAGCATCCAAATTATTTTTTGTACTATTTGCAGTCTGACACCTATATTTTAAAAAGTATAAATATGTGTCTGGGGATGAGTTATAATAGTCACAGGACAGTAATCACCTCTGGTGGGATTATAAGTAATATTTCATTTTTAAAAAAATAGATATAAAGCAACATTTGGGAAATATGGATTATAATAAGCACATGGATGCCTGTATGTGTTTTTCAGTATATTTGAAATAATTCATAATTAAACATTTATAAAGGAATTCAGTTCATATTGTTCTCATGTGAATTATTCTGACCTAATTTGAGATAATTTCTTTCAAACCACTTGGATCTGTCATAGGAAAGAACTACCTATTCCAACTGTTTGGTAAGAATAAAAGGGGGAAATATAAGTCTCATTACTATATAAAAGTCTACATTGGTGTATGCCACCTAACAGGAACAAATTAAGAGAAGAGGTCAATCCTTAGCCTTTGGGAAGTTCACTCTCTTCTCTGTGAGGGTCTAAAATTGTTACTCTAAGTGGTGGGGTGATAGTTTGATGTGTTTAGGCCTCTATAACTTTTTGTTGTTCTTACAACCTGGTCAATTCAAAGAGACTTAAATCTAATAAAGACTGAATTAGCAAAACTGACATGTTCAATTCTACTGAACTGAATTTATATTTAAGTTATTTTACTTTTTTTTTGAGACAGAGTCTCACTTTGTCACCCTCAATAAATAGAGTGCTGTGGCATCATAGCTCACAGCAACCTTAGACTCTTGGGCTCAAGTGATTCCCAAATAGCTGGGACTACAGGCTCCTGCCACGATGCCTGGCTAGTAAATTATTTTTAGTAGAGATGGGGGTCTTGGTCTCACTCAGGCTGGTCTCAAACTCCTGAGCTCAAGCAATTCACCCATCTTAGACTACCAGAGGGCTAGGATTACAGGCATGAGCCTCAGTGCCTGGCCTTTATTTTACCTTTCAAATATCTCATCACAGTGCATCTTCCTAACATTGGACTTAGGTAGCAATATATTTTGATGTACGCTAAAATGTTAAAATGCCATGGGAGTCAAGACTATTTTTAAAGACTTTTTGCACAGGTCTTTTAAATAGCCTGCAGAACTACAAGCACAAGGATAAGTCCTCTTTCATATTTGAAAACTTCATTCTTCCGCTCATATAAATTCCTAACATCTCTGTATGTGCGTGTATGAGTATTTAGTTCAGTCATAAACTAAATGACTGTTCCTAAGTTGCTTTTGGTAGGATATAAGTGAAATCATGTTATAGGGATTTAGCACAAGAGCACAAAATTATACAAATGTAGTATTGTGTCTAAGACTTATTAATATTAAAATCAATACAAACAACAGTTAGATATTTAGAATTAATATTTGCTCCTTTCAAATGCATCAGCTTAACAAACATGGTTACAAACATATCATGTATTTTGGCAACTATTAGCAGAAATAAAGTCAGTGGGATAAACCCCAAGCAGATTAAGAAAGGAGAATCAGGTCTGGAGGGGCTACATAGAGCTCAAGATTCAGGTTCCATCCCCATGCTTCAATATTTATAGAAGCATCTTAAAAGTTTCTAGGCAAGCTTCACAACTATCTCAAGAAAAAATAGAAAACCACCAACCAGAGCAGCATATGGCTTCAAATAGCTTCTGGTCACCTTATTTTGAAATCTCAAATTCTATTATTAGTATACAGTCAAGTAGAATTTCTTGTAAATGTTTCTGTCCTGCTAATTTGGGAAAACTAAAAAGTTTAATATCTGTTATTAACAGAACATTAGCATTTTAATTAGTAAAAATTTGTAATGTAATATAATAAAGGATAATAAAGTAGAAATAAACACCTTCAATAATCAGGTTATACCCAAATTTCTTGCTGAGGTATGGTGCTTAGGTCTGGGTGATTTTTCCATTAACTGTGTTCCCGATTCTGAGTCAAGATGAGGCATTTATGAAATGGAAAGTATTCAGTTAAAACTATTGCCTATTGTTGCATGCATAAAATTCCAACACAGCAGAGATACACCTACACAGAAAGGGAAGATAAATATCCATTATCTACCATGATCAAATTAATTGGAACATTTCCAGAACTCTATTTCTCCCTCTGTCCTCCATCTATTCAATTGGAGAATTGATAGAGCACCCCATACACATGTTCTCAACCAGGCTATTTTTATCTTGGAAATTGATTCATACATTAATTTTAAAAGTATTTTATAAGGGGAAAATTATACTGAACTTTGAGCACTATGTGTTTTTACTTGCTTTTAGCCAGTTAGTACGTTTGGTAGACTGGACAATCTTTTACTTCAGCAGCTATAGGTAATAAACACAAATCAATCAACCAGTGATGAACAATTCTTTATTGATTTTGTGCTATGTATCCCTTTAGCAAGAGAGACATTGGGAAGATAAAGTAAAGTTATCAGACATAGCTCCAAATGCCCGGAAGCTTACTACATTGACACAAGAGTGACCTTTCTATCCGACTCAAAGACTTTTCCGGAAATACCAAACCACCTGAGCAAGTGGGAAGAATATTTTTGAACTGTAACAATGTCAAATTTTAGTCATTGCTTTTAGCACTATATAACTTTCTCATTAACCATGATCATCAAATCTACTTTTTCTGAATTTCTTTTGGTGAACTGATACATAATTTCTATACTACAAAGCTAACTTAATGTAAATTATCAAGCCAGTTAAATGGAAAATGACAAATATATTGTGCACCTACAGAGCTTTGGGTACTTTGTGGTATTATTCTGTTCAGTTCTCACAACAAGCATGTGAATTAACTTTAATATCCTTATTCTATGAAACACTCAGAGAAGCCTAAGACAGCCTTCTGGCTTCTAAGAAACAGCAGAGCTAGAAATCAAAGCTAGGCATCTTAACTCCAAAGTTTGTACATTCTCATATTCTTTTGTGTTCTTTATGAGGCCAAAGATGTGACTTTTAAGAAGAGTGATAAATTAAATTTAATTTTGAAAAAAAGATGCATATTAATAACTAACATTTATTAGGCACTTGCTATGAGTCACACAGTCTTCTGAAAACTTTGGATAAATAGCCTCATTGGATTCTCATGAAAATCTTATAGGCTCTACACTTGTTTTCATGCTATATAGACATCAAGCAAACAACACTTAATAAGGTCCAGCAAATAACTGAGCTTCTCAGAGTTAGTAAAGAATGTTTCAGGTTTACATTCTTGCTGGACAATCAAGGAGCCCAAACTCTCAGCTACTACATGAAATAGAAAACAGGCATGACATTACTAATGCATTGTTTTTATATTCATGCCTTTGACCATTGTTTTTATATTCATGTATTTTCTCTTCTCTAATGACACTACTTTTTTCTCATAGAGAGAAAAAGCCAAAATCTCTGCATATAAAGACTTTGTACTCTACTGAAGGAAATACTAAATAATGATTACAATGTTCTGTGACAGACATACACACAGATTAATTACAGGAGAATGAAAGAATACAGAAATATGGCTGAGTATTATAGAAACATAACATACCTTTATTATAGCATCTTCTCCTTATAAAGATGTAGTGCATTTTTTAATGCTTATAATATTCACATAATCTCTGCTCCAGTTCTGATTTAATAACATTTTTAAAAACTTTCACAATATAACTTTTGCCTAGATTAATTGACAAATCTAGCTAAATTTTAGACTATTTCATATTCCCTGTTGTGGGGGGATCGTTAAAGTTTTCTTTTACTCGTGAATGATGTGATATTTGGTTCTGTATTGCACAGGAGGGATCTGTCAATCCATTCTTCTCTAGAAAATGTGTTTGATTTATTGCTCTAGATTGAGAATTGAGAAATCAAATATATTTGGACATTTCTATGCAGAAAATACCTGTCTAAACCCTTCTTTGTGTTCCTGTTGCAAGAATTCAAACACTGGCCTTTGTTATGAATGCTAACCCAGGCATTTTGGCACAAGGGTGAATCTAACTGCAAAGTTATTTCTATCAGTGTACATTAATGCCAAGTTTAATCCTTGAAGAGAATGACATAAAGGGGAAAAATAAGCCTTTTTCTATAACATAAAAACTGAAATGGTTGAACTCATATTGATTAACTAGGTTTACACAGACGTAGACTGGGTTTGAACCAGAATACATGGAGCTGGTCTGATTCATTTGAGGCAACTAAATGGTGAACAAGCCCTCCCTGTTCCTCCCAGTCTTAACCAGAGTGAATCATAACGAGTGACTCTTAGTTGCTTCCCAATCACTTGTGGTCATATAATAGCTCCAATAAGGTTTCCCAAATACTTGCCATATTTCCATACTACCTTGGAGTACATCTCCAAAGATCAATTATTGGGACATGGAATAATGTTTCACCATGAATTAAAAGACCAAATTGGGGCCAAATAATAATAAATTTTCTCACCCTAGATAAATAATCCAGGATTTTAAAAAATACTATTGTAATAAGTATAAAGAGGAAATAGTCCTTATATCTTTGAGAACTTACCACTTATATGATGTTTGTTTAAACTCTGACAATATAGGAAAAGTAGTCAAGCTCTTTCTCAAACCACAAGATGCCAAAAAAGCCTAGGGATTTTTTTTTAATCTGTTGGTTACACCTAAAAATTCAATTAGATGGAACCATTTCCTTTACTGACACAATTTTCCAAAACTCTCACCAGAAGAAAAAGATACTTGGAATACCTACTGTTAAAGAAATTGAATTAATCACTAATAACATTCCAAAACAGAAAGCAATAGGCCTAGATGGGTTCACTGATGAATTCTAACAAACATGTGAAGAAGAAATTATACTAATTTTCTACAATTGCTTCTAGAAGTTAAAAGTAGAGGAAATACTCTCTAACCCATTCTATCAGGCCAGCATCACCCTAATACTAATGCTAGACAAAGATATTACATACAAGGAAAGAGTAGGGCACTATCTCTCATGAACATAGATGTAAAAATCCTAAAAAAAATCAGCAAATCAAATTCAAAAATGTATAAAAGGAATTGTACAACACAACAAAATGGCATTTAATTCAGCTTCGTAGGGCTGGTTCAACATTGGAAAATCTACTAATGTAATCCATCACAGTCACAGGCTAATGAAGAAAAATAACATAACCCTATTAATAACTGCAGAAAAAGCACTTGACATAATCCAATCCCCATTCATGATAAAAACTCAGTAAACTAGAAATACGAGGAAAGGTCTTCAACTTGATAAAGGAGTATCTACAAAAGCCTAAAACCAACATCATACTTGAGCATGAAAAACTTGAAGCTTTGCCATGAAAATCAGGAAAAATGTTAGGGATCTTACCTGGCCCCTGCTTTTCAATATCATCCTGGAAGTCCTGGTTAATATAATCAGGCAAAAAAAAAAAAAAAAAAAGGAAATAAAAAGTACTTAGATTGGGAACAAGGAAAAAATACTATCTTTATTCACAGATGGCATAATTGTCTATGTAGGAATTTCAAAAGAATAGACAAAAAATATTTTCAATTAATAGGATATTGTAGCTAATTGGCAGGATAAAATATTTATAGATAAGACTCAATAACATTCCTAAAAATCATCAGTGAACAACTGGAATGTGACATTAAAAACATAATGCCACACAATACCATTTGCACTAGCAATGCCAAAACATGAGATACTTAAGTATAAGTGTAATAAAAAATGTACAAGATCTATATGAAGAAAACAACAAAACACTGATGAAAGAAACCTAAGAAGAACTAAATACTTGCAGAGATATTTCATGTTCACAGATAGGAAGACTCAATATTGTCAAGATGTTAGTTTTCCTAAATTGATCTACAGATGTAATATAATCCTAATCAAAATCTCAGCAAGTTACTTTGTGGACAGCAACAAACTGATTCTAAATGTATGCAGAGAGGGAAAGGACCCAGAATAAACAGCACAATATTGAAAGAGAGGAACAAAGTTGGAGGTCTGACATTCCCCAACTTCAAGGCTTACTATAAAGTGACACTAATCAAAACAGTGTGGTATTGTGAAAGAATAGACAAATAGGTCACTGAAATGGAATAGAGAGCTCAGAAATAGACCCATATATAGTCAACTGATCTTTGACAAAGAAGCAAAGGCAATACAATGGACTGAAAATCATCATTTCAACAAATGGTGCTGAAACAACTGGACATTCACAGGCAAATAAATGAATCTAGCTATAGTACTTGCAATCTTCACAAACAATAATTTAAAATGGTCACAGAAATTAATGTAAAATACAAAACTATAAAACTCCTAGGAGATAATATAAGAGAAAATCTAAGTCATTGTTGATGACTTTTATTTTTATTTTATTTTTTCTTTTTATTAAATCATAGCTGTGTACATTAATGCAATCATGGGGTACAATGTGCTGGTTTCATATACAATCTGAAATACTTTCATCAAACTGTTTAACATAGCCTTCATGGCATTTTCTTAGTTATTATATGAAGACATTTGTATTCTGCATTTAGCAAGTTTCACCTGTACCCTTCTAAGATGCACCATAGGTGTGGCCACACCAATTGCCCTCCCTTCACCCATCCTTCCCCCTCCCCTCCCCTCCCTTGCCCCTTTCCCCATATTCTTATGCTATGAATTGGGTTATAGCCTTCATATGGAAGCTGCAGTACATTCAGAACATGAAATATTTCACAGCGCTAAGAAGAAATGAGCTATCAAGCCATCAAAAGACACAGAGGAAACTTTAATACATTTTACTAAGTGAAAGAGGCCAGTTTGAAAAGGCTAAATATTGTATTATTCCAACTATCTGACACTCTTGGAAAGGGAATGCTATGAAGACAATAGAAAGATCAGTGGTTGCCAAAAATTAGGGAAAGAAAAGGATAAAAGGGCAGAGCAGAGAGGATTTGAAGGCAGTAAAACTACTCTGTACGATACTACAAGAGTGGATACATGTCACTATGCACGTATTCAAACCCATAGAAAGTACATCAAGAGTGAGCCTATTACAAACTTATACCCTGAGCATGGTGATGATGTCTCAGGGTAGCTCCATCAATTTTATCAAATATGCCACATTAGTGGGGGATGTTTAAATGGGAGAGGCTATGCATGTTTGGGGACAGGGAGTACATAGGAAATCTCTAAATTTTCTGCTCAATTTGGCTGTGACCTTAAAGCTTCTCTAAAAAAAATACAGTCTAGGGGTGGCACCTGTGACTCAAAGGAGTAGAGCTCCGGCCCTATATGCCAGAGGTGGCAGTTTCAAAAACCAATCCTGGCCAAAAACACCAAAAAAAAAAAAAAAAACAGTCTAAAAAACATTAATTAGCTACAAATTTAGCCTTTATTCCTTAAGTCATAATCACTTGTTTTCTAGACAAATCAGCTTAAAAATGAGAGAAAAACTACACACACATCTCAATTCAACTAATTCTAACAAGTAAGATATACAACTAATCATTTTAAATATGTTCAGTATTTGTTCTATTTTCTCATCCTAAGATTGTAGATACATCAACATTAGATAGAGCTTACCTAGTTTTTCTACAGATTTTCCTAAAAGAATGAAGTCTCTTACACCTTAAAACCCACAAATCATCTGAAAATTTCTTTTTTGTATTAATTTTTAGTAGAAGATTACAAAATTGGAGCAGTAATTTTTACCCTGAAATGTAGGACTATTTTTTTCCTGATGTTAAGAAAATTAAATCAGAGGATATTTCCTTATCTTGTTTTAGAATATAAATAGGAACTCAAAAATTGAGCTATACAAATAGACCATTTCTTCTTAACTTGGCTAGCATCCTTGTTACCATCAAACCCCACATGTATCCACATCAAGGTTTGCACCTTTTATGTCAAATATGCTTCCTTATGCCAAGTAGCTCAATGAAGGTTGACATAATATTAATTAGAAACCAATCATGAATAAATATAATTGAATGATGATCCTGTGATATATGGGAAACATGACCCTGAGAACACACATTGTGAGGTAGGCACTTCTGGTTCAAGGATAGGAAGCTTAGGGAGGGGCAAGAAGGCCAACTGGAAGCAGCTTCCAACAGAGGCGCCTGTCCGAAAGGAAAGATAACCTTCAGAAACTGCCCACTTGAGCTGAAGACTGAGAGCCCAGCCAGAGAGAGAGAAGTGATAGCCGCAGGTCACCTCTGAGGCAAGCTGCAATGTCCAGAACCAAGCTTCAGGCAGAAAAACTGAACTAAAGTTTTCCACCATTCTGAACTTCCAGGACACCCTTCCCCCCGACCTGACACGCCAGACGTCTGACCTCTGCTGAAACTGAGGGAGGAGGACTTGAGCAGCACCCGCTCTCCCTATCTGCCAGAACAGGCAGCTGCCAGGTAAGAGACTTGGGGCCTCACCGAGCCCCAGCCAGCCCCCAGGCCAGAGTCTGGATAGCAAATAAGATCAGTGCAATGGAGGAAAAGATGGAATTAGAATTTCAAGCAGTAATCCAAAAGATGACCCAAAAGATGTCTCAAGAACTGAACAAATTCAAAGACAAAATGACCAAAGATTCTGACACACTGAGACAAGAAGTTGCAGCCCACAAAGATCTGAGAAATACAGTAGAATCTTTTAGTAACAGAATGGAGCAAGCAGAAGAAAGGATTTCTGACATGGAAGACAAAGCTGTGGAACACTCCCAAACTTCCAAAGAAGAAGAGAATGGAAGGCAAAAGAGATCTTTCCCTCAGACAGCTCTGGGATAACTCGAAGAAAACAAATATTCGCCTTATAGGGATACCTGAAAATGATGAAGTGGCGTCACAAGGCAGAGTCTCTGCTTTATGAGATTATGAAAGAGAACTTTCCAGACATGCCAAGAGATTCTGAAATTCGGATAGCAGATAGTTTTAGAACCCCAGCATGAACCAACCAAAATAAGACATCCTCCAGGCACTTCATAATTAAGTTCACTAACGTTAATATGAAGGAGAAAATCCTGAAAGCAGTCAGATGTAAGAAATCCATTACCTACAAGGGGAAGAATATTAGAATAAATACAGATCTCTCTGATCAAACCTTTCAAGCTAGAAGAGAATGGTCATCGACTTTCAATCTCCTAAAACAAAATAACTTTCAAGCCAGGATCCTGTATCTAGCTAAACTGATTTTCATTTATTATGGAGAAATTAAATACTTCAACAACATCCACATGTTGAAGAAATTTGCTATAACTAAACCAGCTCTCCAGGACATTCTCAGACCTATCCTCCACAATGACCAGCGCAAACCTCCACCACAAAAGTAAACTCACCCAGAAACTATCAAATTTCATCTTCCACAGTGATGAAAGGATTAAAAATGTCCACTGGACTTTCTAAAGATTTATCCTTGTTTTTAATTAATGTGAATGGTTTAAATTGTCCTTTAAAGAGGCATAGGTTGGCTGAGTGGATACAAAAACTCAGGCTAGATATCTGCTGAATACAATAATCTCACCTTACCTTAAAAGATAAATTCAGACTCAAGGTGAAGGGATGGTCATCTATATTCCAGGCAAATGGAAAACAGAAAAAAGCAGGTGTTGCAATCTTACAGATACAATATGCTTTAAACCAACCAAAGTAAAGAAGGATAAAGACGGACCTTTCATATTTGTTAAAGGTTTCACTCAATATGATGAGATTTCAATTATTAACATTTATGCACCCAACCAGAATTCACCTCAATTTATAAGAAAAACTCTAATAGACATGAGTAACTTGATTCCCTCCAGCTCCATATTGGTTGGAGATTTTAATACTCCTTTAGCAGCGCTGGATAGATCCTCCAAAAAGAAGCTAAATAAAGAAATTTTAGATTTAAATTTAACCATTCAACAATTGGACTTAACAGATATCTACAAAACATTTCATCCTAATCAAATTGAATACATGTTCTTCTCAGCACCCCATGGAACATACTCCAAAATCGATCACATCTTAGGTCACAAGTCTAATCTCAGCAAATTTAAAAGAATAGAAATTATTCCTTGCGTCTTCTCAGACCATCATGGAATAAAAGTTGAACTCAATAACAACA
>CAUYRH010083893.1:0-20368 GCA_963574655.1 Perodicticus potto | reverse complement strand
TTTTTTTTTTACTTTGTTCTTAAAAAAACTTACCTTTGATCAGATAATCTAAAAATAATCTTTGTTATTTTTAAAATTTAAAACTTAAGGGTGGTAAATGAGTTTAAATTTTAATTTTTTTTTTTTTTTTTTTTTTTTTTTTGAGACAGAGCCTCAAGCTGTAGCCCTGGGTAGGGTGCTGTGGCATCACAGCTCACAGCAACCTCCAACTCCAGGACTTAAGCAATTTTCTTGCCTCAGCCTCCCAACTAGCTGGGACTATAGGCGCCCACCACAATGCCTGGCTATTTTTTGGTTGTAGTTGTCATTGTTTGGCGGGCCTGGGCTGGATTCGAACCCGTTGGCTCTGGTGCATGTGGCTGGTGCCTTAGCTGCTTGAGCTACAGGTGCTGAGCTGGTTTACAGTTACCTTCAGGGGACTCTTGTGTCTCAAATTTGTTTGAAGTTGTGGGAGTTCAAATAATAGTTCAAGTAAGGGCCCAAATCTAAACTGTATAGTTGTATGCTAAGATGACTAGTCCTTTGGAGAGTATGTGGGACTAAACATTGGTAGGCAGAATTGTACATCTATCATTATAAGACCTTGACTTTCAGAGATGCTCATTCCAAGCCAGCATAGTTTATGTTAATAAACAGATTTAAAAATTTTCACTATAACAACTTGAAAAATCTTTGCTGAAGGTACCTATTTTTATATTGGGGCCATTAATTGACAGAATGCTTAAGCTAATACTAAACATGGCAAATGACCACTCCTGTTCTTTAATAAGATTTCTGGGAAAAAACATCTGTCCCAGAACAAAATCCTAAATCCTGTCCCCCATTTTATTGTTTCAACTTGCCTCTGTTGGCTCCAGGTGATTGATTTTATTCTAAACTCCCCCAAATTGTTCAAACAAAGCGTCTTTTTATAGAAGGGGCTTAAAAGCAGAATCAGCTTGATTTGGAGGTCTGAAGGTATTGTCAAAACACTGACTTCGTTAACTTTTTTCTTGGTTATGAATTTGGAATCTAAGGAAGGGATTAGAATGAATAGTCATCAATGGATACTAATAATCAGTTTATTCAGATGCTCAAGATTAATAAGACCAGTAATTTTGTTCTTAATTTATTCTTTGAGTAAATGTCTTAGCACCTATTTATGAGCAAAACAGGCTCATTGGTTGCCTAGATGTAAAATGTTACGAGTGCTATGAAGAAAAAAGGTGAAAAGGGAAATGGAGGGGGGCATAGAGTAGTATTTATAACATTCTTTCCCTGGAAGACCCTGTTGTAATTAATATTAAGTTCTATTTCAGACTAGTTTCATTTGAATAAGTTCTTTACTTGTTGAGCAGAGTAGGGATTAGGAGATAGGAGCTGTTGATTCTTACCTGTCTTCATTAAGTTGTTCAACCCATTGACAACAGACCATCAGAGTGCATACTAGGCTTCCCATAGAAAATGGCCTCTCCATTTCTGGTTACCAACTCTGCTTTTTTACTGTTACATATTTGGGTACATTTTTATTCTTTCAGAAGTTTTGTACATTTTGAGTTTTATTGAGAAAGGGCTATAATTTTGGAGAGCCTTTGAATTACTTTCTAAAAGAAAGAGGGTAAAAAAGTACAACAGCAATAAATCACTTAATGGGTAATTATTCAGGCATTCTTTTAAATTTTCTATGTATATTATTTAATGCTCTTAGATGTGGGTAATGTCAACATTTTAACAAGGAAACAAGTATAGAGTGGTTATCCAGTCTTATAACTGTGCAGAGATAAACTTATGAGGTAATTCTTGTATTGGTTTTTAAAGGATGTTCTGGTGACTTAACCTGTTCTGCTATAAGTGAACGTATATTAGTTCATTTTCTGTTGCTTATAACAGAATACCTGAAACTGGGTGATTTATAAAGTAAAGGAATTACAGTTTTGGAGGCTGAGAAGTCCAAGGGCCTTAGTTGGTGGGGATTCTGAAGGAGGCAGAGCCCTCATGATCCAATTACCTCTTTTTTTTTTTGTAGAGACAGAGTCTTACTTTGTCGCCCTCGGTGGAGTGCCAGGGCGTCACAAAACTCACAGCAACCTCCAACTCCTGGGCTTAGGCGATTCTCCTGCCTCAGCCTCCCGAGTAGAGAGACTACAGGTGTCCGCCACAATGCCCGGCTATCTTTTTGTTGCAGTTTGGTCGGGGCTGGGTTTGAACTCACCACCCTCGGTATATGGGGCCGGCGCCATACTCCCTGAGTCACAGGCACCACCCCCAATTACCTCTTAAAAGCCCTGGCTCCAGATACTGCCACGTTGGGGATTACATTTCAACATGAATTTTGGAGGGGACAAATATTCAAAGTACAGTAACATAGAATTCAAAAGCACTTTATCTTGGGTTCCACTGTGCTCTAGGGAAAAGCTACAGCACTTAATGGTCTTGTCATTTCAATCTGGAATCTGTTTACAAAGTTAACAGTTGTGTAGGTTAATGATGGGGATATCTTTTAAGACATGGCATTAGGCGATTTCATTGTGCAAGCATCATTCAGTATATTTACATATATCTAGATGATCAGCCTATTAAAATACCTAGGTATATATCTAGGCTATGTGGTATAGCCTATTATACCCTGAGGATATAGTGCTTTGGGGTTCCTGCTTAATTTGGGAATCTTGCTGTAAAGATTCCTCACGTTGGACAGGCTAGGATTTTGATTTTAGTGTAAGATGGTAGAAAGTTTGTTTGCTGTAATTGGTCTTAAGGCAGAATTGCTTTCCACCTGTTTCCCATTTTGCCTTCAATTTTGGACTAGTGGTAATTCCTTATTATCTTGTTAGTATTTCAATGCTTTCAAGATTTTTTTTCTTTTAAGATTTCAACAAATATTTTACACCATAATAATTTTCCCTTGGTAGACATGATATACTTAATCTAGCTTGTCACTGTTAGGCAAGGACTCTTGTTTAATTTAACTTCTATTTTTAATTTTAGATTTGTAGAACAGTTGTAGAGATTGTTCAGCAAGTTGGCATGTTCCTTACTCAGTTTCTCCTAATGTTGACATCTTGCATTACAATGGTATGTTTGTCAGAAATGATCTATTAATGATTAAAATAATTAGCCAGCTAATTATTTTGCCAGAACCTTGATCCCAAATTTAAGGACAATTCAGAATACACCACATGAAAACATAGCTTATGTTCATTGAGTACTTACTAGATATCAAACACTGGTTAAATTTTTTTGTACAGATTTGCTTCTTGAATCTTAAGTGCAATCCAGTGAGGGAAATTTTGTTTTCTCCTTACAGATGATGAAACAGTCAGAAGGTGTTTGCCTGAGTTAGATTTCTATAAAGCTAATGTAAACCTAAGTGATCTGACTATAAAATGAGGCCTAGTGTATAACCAAGAAATCCAGTATAGTCAGGATGGACAGGTCATATAGTAGGCATTATTGGAGAGAGAAATGCCATCCTGTTCTCTTTTGGATATCTTTAATAAAGCCAAATAATTCCATTTTAAAAGTTGCAGCTCTAGGGCCAGGCTCAATCCTGTAGTCCCAGCACTTTGAGAAGCCAACTTGGGAGGATCATTTGAGCCCAGGTATTGTATAAGACCCCATCTCTACAAGTAAAATAAGAGTTAGCCTGGCAAGGTGGTGTATTCCTGTAGTCTCAGTTACTTAGGAGGTAGGGGGGTCACTTAAGCTCAGGAGTTTGAGATCACAGTAAGCTATAATTGTGCCACTGCACTTTCAACCTGGGCAACAGAGCAAAGTTTCAACTCTAGTTATAACCCCACAGAATGAATGGACGCAGGATAACAGTATAACCATTCTGTGAACGTGTAAAGTGTTACAAAGACAATTTGAATTCAGAAGTTTTGAGGTTCTGTTTATTTATTTACTTGAGACAGTCTTGCTTTGTCTCCTCCATAGCTCACAGCAACCTCAGACTCTTGGGCTCAAGCAATTCTTTTTTATTTTGAGACAGAGTCTTACTTTTAATTTTTTTATTTTTTTTGAGACAGAGCCTCAAGCTGTCACCCTGGATAGAGTGCTGTGGCATCACAGCTCACAGCAACCTCCAATTCCTGGGCTCAAGCGAGTCTCCTGCCTCCGCCTCCCAAGTAGGTGGGACTACAGACACCCGCCACAACGCCCAGCCATTTTCTGGTTGCAGCCATCATTGTTGATTGGCGGGCCTGTGCGGGATTCCAACCCGCCAGCTCAGGTGTACGTGGTGCCTTAGCCCGTTGAGCCACAGGCGCCGAGCCCAGAGTCTTAGTTTAACATCCCTGGTAGAGTGCTATAGTGTCACAACTCACAGCAACCTCAAACTCTTGGGCTTACTCAATTCTCTTGCCTCAGCCTCTCGAGTAGCTGGGACTACATGTGCCCGCCACAACTCCTGGTTATTTTTTTGGTTGCAGTTGTCATTGTTTGAGCTGGTCCAGGCCAGGTTGGAACCTGCCAGTCTGGGTGTATGTGGCCAGCATCCCATCCACTGAGCTACAAGCACCGCCCTCAAGCAATTCTCTTGCCTCAGCCTCCAGAGTAGCTGGGACTACAGGTGACCGCCACAATGCCCAGCTATTTTTAGAGATGGGGTCTCATTCTAGCTCAGACTTGATCCTGAACTCGTGAGTTTAGGCCATCTGCCTGCCTCGGCCTCCCACAGTGCTGGGATTACAGGCATGAGCCAGTGGCCAGCTTTGTTTATTTTTTTGAGATAGGGTCTCTACTCTGCCACCCGGGCCAGAGTGTAGTGGCCTAATCATAGCTCGCTGTGACCTCTGACATCTGAGCTCAAATGATTTCTCCTTCACCTCTCGAGTAGCTGAAACTGTAGATGCCTGCTACCACATCTGACTAGTTTTTAAATTTTTTTTTAAAAAGATGGAGGGGGTTCTTTCTGTGTTTCTCAGGATGGTCTTGAACTATTCTAATCCCAAGTACGGGGATTATAGGCATGAGCTACCATGCCTAGCCTCTTTCTTATTTTTGACAGTTGCTGAGTTTACTAGGCACTGTCTTCAGCCCAGCAAGTTCCATATTGTTATTTAATAAGTTTTTGTGTATTGGGAAAACCCAAATATAGTCATGTGCTGCATAACTATTTTGACATTTTGGTTAACATTGGACCACATATAAGATAATGAGCCCTTAAGATTATAATACCACATAAATACTTTTATTGCGTTAAAATGCCTACCGTTTTCAGTAACACGCTGAACAGGTTTATAGCCTAGAGCAATGGGCCGAGGTGTGCAGTGGGTTATACCATCTAGGATTTGGTTAAGTACACACTATATAATATTTGCACAGTAATGAAATCACCTAATGATATGTTTCTCAGAGCATATCCTTACTGTTAACCCATGTACAAATGTAATGCAGAATTAAAAATAAGTTCTCATTTCTTCTCAATACCTTATATAGGAAACTATGTTAGGTTTCTGGTGTATCTTTACAGAAAGGTTTTATTTTTATGGAATCGTGCACTTAGAGTATACATATTTATATATATTTTTATATCTAAGTGGGATTTTGCCATACATCCTGTACTTTGCTTTGGTGTTCTTTCTGTATCAGCTCTAGAGATCTGCTTCATGACAACAAAGCATTTAGTGTATGTACATTGCATAATAGTACTGAGTTTATAATGCATAAACTTCGTGTACTTCCCTGGAGAGCCCAGTGCCATGATTGGTAAAAGCAGGTGTAATTCTGTAATTGTGAATCTTGTTGTTTGGTCATTTGGGGGATACAGACCCTAGGCCACACTAATTTATAATTTATTATGATGGAAAAAATAGAGTTTTATAGGAGTGCATATTACCAGGAAATCTTATTTAGCTGTAATGTGTAGCTTAGAGAAAACATCTCTAAAAAAGTAAACTTTAAGCCGAGAGCTAAAAGAGGTGCAAGACTTCTTCTCCAGAATTTTGGAAGAACCCCCTAAATGAACATGAAAGGCAGAGTCCTTGGATTCTTTGTAATTTTTTTTTATGGCAGATTCTCATAAGTGTATAAGGCTGGAGATGGACATATTTAAGGCTTTAATATTCCTATGGCCAGATTGTTCTCCAGGAAGTTAGTAGTTTGTAGGAATACTGGCCAGGTATAAGAACCATTTCCCCATATTAAAAGAAAATCCTGGCTTGGTGCCTGTGGCTTAGCGGGCTGGGGCGCCAGCCACGTACACCTGAGCTGGCGGGTTCGAATCCAGCCCGGGCCCGCCAAACAACAATGACGGCTGCAACCAAAAAATGGCCGAGCATTGTGGCGGGCGCCTGCAGTCCCAGCTACTTGGGAGGCGGAGGCAGGAGACTCACTTGAGCCCAGGAATTGGAGGTTGCTGTAAGCTGTGATGCCATGGTACTCTATCCAGGGTGACAGCTTGAGACTCTGTCTCAAAAAAAAAAAAAAAAGAAAAGAAAATCCTTTCTGGGAAGCTGAAGTGGAAGAATCAGTTGAGCTTAGGTGTTGGAGACCAGCCTGAGCAAGAATCAATTGAGCTTAGGTGTTGGAGACCAGCCTGAGCAAGAGGGAGGGCTCCCGTCTCTACTAAAAATAGAAAAACTAGCTGGCCATTGTGGCGGGTACCTGTAGTCCAGCTATTTGGGAGGCTGAGGCAGGATGATATCTTGAGCCTAAGAATTTGAGGTTGCTGTAAGCTATGATGACATGACAGCCCTCTACTACCCAGGGCAACAGAATGAGACTCTGTCTCAAAAAACATAAATAAATAAATAAATAAAAATAGAATTAACTGGACATTGTGGTGGGTACCTGTTAGTCCCAGCTACTTGGGAGGCTGAGGTATGAGGATCATTTGAACCCAGGAGTTTGAGATTGGACCATGGCACTCTAGCCTGGGCTGCAGAGTGAGACTCTGTCTCAGAAATCAAAAAAAGAAAGAAAATCCTTGATGATCTGACAAATTGGAACCGTGCTTCACTTGGATTTTTTTTTTTTTTTTTGCAGTTTTTTTGGCCAGGGCTGGATTTGAACGCACCACCTCCGGCATATACTCCTTTGAGCCATAGGCGCCACCCTACACTTGGATTTTCTTGATGACCAAGATTCAGTATTTTTCTTTTTTCTCGAAACAGAGTCTCACTTTGTCCCTCTCCGTAGAGTACTGTGGCGGAACAGCCCACAGTGACCTCAAACTCTTGGGCTAAAGCGAGTCTCTTGCCTCAGCCTCCCAAGTAGCTGGGACTATATAACGCCTGGCTATTTTTTTGTTGTAGTCATTGTTTGTTTGGCAGGCCTGGCCCAGGTTGGAACTGAGCAGCCCCAGTGTGGCCAGTGGCCTAACTATAGGCGCCAAGCCTATATTTTTCTTATTTTTAAATTAGTGTTCGCAATTATTTGCACATTTTGTAAATGTTAGCTAACTACTCAGCATTATTAGAGAAATTCAGTACTAGTAGGAATTGTTAAAAAAAAAAAAAGAAAATATTTACAATTAGACCAGGATATATTAGGTAGAAATTTTTTCTTTATGATTTCTCTAAAGGATAGAGGTTGAATCCTAATAACATTTCCCTCAAATATTAACACTTTACTGATAATATTTTTTCCATTTTTACCTCTAATAGAGATTATTAAGCATCTCGGTCTGATAGTAATCTTGTATGCTTTTGTGGGTTAAATATGTACTAAGATTTTAATTTTTAAAAGGTAGAGATTTTAATGTGGGATTCTGTTCTAACCTATTTTTCTCATAGTCTGGAGATTAATTATAGCATTCAGTCATTTTTCTGCCTGAGTATTGACAAATTCACCTTAAGTTTTGTTTTTCTAAAAATAATATTCTCTAAGTTAATCCTAATCTTTTAGTGGGAAGGAACTTAGGATATGCTCCAAAAGGCCCTAATAGTAAATTTATTCAAGTCTGGTAATGAAGAGTTTTTTTTTACTTTATTTTATTTTATTTTTGTAGAGACAGAGTCTCACTTTATCGCCCTTGGTAGAGTGCCGTGCTTTCACACAGCTCACAGCAACCTCCAAGTCCTGGGCTTAGGCGATTCTCTTGCCTCAGCCTCCTGAGTAGCTGGGACTACAGGCACCTGCCACAACGCCTGGCTATTTTTTTGTTTTGCAGTTTGGCCAAGGCCGGGTTTGAACCCGCCACCTTCGGTATATGGGGCCGGCGCCCTGCTTGCTGAGCCCTAGGCGCCCGGTAATGCAGAGTTTTGACAGCTTATCTGGGAGAGACTGCAGAGGCTGGTGTTATCAGTGATGTGATAAGAGGTACAGGTAGTTTTGAACAGATAGGGAAGACCTACTTGGTATAGGTTGGGCCAGAGCTTTACAACTGTTATGGAATAGTTTAAATGGCTGATACTTGATGCAGGGATTCTTAAGCCTTTTTAAAAGAAGATCTCCAAGGGCCATAATTAGTACAGTAGTACAGTAGGCAGTAGATTTTTAACATGAATTTCATAATGAATACTGTTATGAAGTAGATTTTTTTTCCTGAGGCTAAGTAGCCTAAAAATGTAAGCAAAAACTGACCATTCATGATTGTTAAAATAATTTGAATAAAAACCCTTTTGTATATTGTTCTTTTCCTAATTATAGATTATATAGCAATTGTGCTGTTATCGTAGTCCTAATACAATAGATTTGAAAAGCCTAGTGGTAACTTGTTTTAAGCAGTATCCTTTTTTTCTTTTGGTTGCAGCCGTCATTGTTGTTTGGCAGGCCCGGGCTGGATTCGAACTCGCCAGCTCAGGTGTATGTGGCTGGCGCCTTAGCTGCTTGAGCCACAGGCGCTGAGCCAGTATCCTTTTTTTCTTTTTGAGACAGAGTCTCATTCTGTCACCCTCAGTAGAGTGCTGTGGCGTCACAGCTTACAGCAACCTCAAACTCTTGGGCTTCAGCAAGTCTCTTGCCTCAGTCTCCCAAGTAGCTGGGACTACAGGCACCTGCCACAGTGCCC
Organism: Perodicticus potto; assembly: GCA_963574655.1. NCBI lineage: Eukaryota > Metazoa > Chordata > Mammalia > Primates > Lorisidae > Perodicticus > Perodicticus potto. The sequence continues at coordinate 11,436 of CAUYRH010083893.1, read as the reverse complement.
GGTTATTTTTTGGTTGTAGTTATTATTGTTGTTTGGCAGGCCTGGACTGAATTTGAACCCACCAGCACTTGTGTATGTGGCTTGGCACCCTAGTTGCTGAGCTGCAGGCGCCAAGCCTTAAGCAGTATCCTTTAAAAAAACATTCATGACAAAAGAATGGGTCTTTGTGTGTTCTATGAGTTTTTTAATTCTTTTTTTTTTTTTTTTTGAGACAGTTCTCACTTTATTGCCCTCGGTAGAGTGCTGTTGTGTCACAGCTCACACCAACTTCCAACTCCTGGGCTTAGGCGATTCTCTTGCCTCATCCTCCCAAGTAGCTGAGACTATAGGTGCCCACCACAACGCCTGGCTTTTTTTTTTGTTGCAGTTTGGCCGAGGTCGGGTTTGAACCCACCACCCTCGGTATGTGGTGCTGGCGCCCTACTCACTGAGCCACAGGCGCTGCTTAAGGTTTTTTTTTTTTTGAGACAGAGCCTCAAACTGTCACCCTGGATAGAGTGCTGTGGCATCACACTTCATAGCAACCTCCAATTCCTGGGCACAAGGCTTCTTCTGCCTCCACCTCCCAAGTAGCTGGGACTACAGGCCCGCGCCACAACACCTGGCCATTTTTTTTTTTTTTTTTTGGTTGCAGCTGTCATTGTTGTTTGGAGGGCCCCAGGCTGGATTCAAACCCACCAGCTCAGGTGTACGTGGCTGGCGCCTTAGCCCGTGGAGCCACAGGTGCTGAGCCTGCTTGAGTTTTTTAATTCTTAACACTGATATTCTTTTAAAGGAAATACATATTTCTACTTGGGTAGTTTTCAACTTGGTCTCGATTCAAAGGGTTTTGGCTTTAAATGTTTTTACAGTTTTTAAGTAAGTCATAATAGCTTTTTTTAAAACAACTATTTATTTTTATTGTTTGGGATTCATTGAGGGTACAAAGAATAAGGTTACATTGATTGCGATTGTTAGGTAAATAGCTTTTTTTGTTTTAATGTGAATGTTTTTCTCTGTAGGTATTTGGAGATCTTAACGACATGGCAGACGTTGACAAGTAAGTGGCAGAGATTTGACATTACTTTGTACTGTAATGTATTAAACAGCTTTAGCAGCTGTACTAATAATGTATTATGATAATCTATGATAATAACTAATGCTTAGTACCTATTATAAAAGTTGGGTACAGTGTATCCAAGGTTATATACATATATATATGTATAAAATATCATAAATACAGTAAATCATTTGCCATTTATTCTTAGGAATTATTTAAAACAAATAGAAAAGTGCTGAGCACAATAATGGATCATTTTTACCATATATGGTATTTTCCAAAGATTTTACTGCTTACATTGTATTACGCATATCTATTTGTACGAAGTGTAGAGTTTAAACTGTCCTAATACACTTTTGTACAATTTAAAAATAGAACATTACTATCAGAAGTCCCGTGTGCCCATTCTCATTTATATCTTCCATTTATCCTCTCCAGGGGTGTAAGCTCTATGTTGACTTTTGTCTTTAGAGTTTTACCACCTATAGATTCTCAGTCTGTATTCAACTTTGAAGTCTGAATAGCAGTCACAAACTTAACTGTGCAAAGCAATACTACAGCTGTTAGTTGAAAGCTCCAAAAAGGAAGAGACCATCTTGGTCATAGTCTGGTTTCAGCCTTCCTAAATCTTTACAAGGACCTGTTCAGGGGAAGTCATTGAACAAAGTCATGCATCCTGGGAAACGCAGGTGAAACGCAGGTTTAGTCAGCTTGGCATGTGGCAGGGTTCTAGTGTGGATGGATGGTCTTGCTGAAATATGGTCAGGGAGAATGGGATGAGCTGAACAATGTTACTTGCATTTTTATCGTAGCCTTTTTTTTTTTGAGAGAGAGACTCAAGCTGTCACCCTGGGTAGAGTGCTGTGGCGTCACTGCTCACAGCAACTTCAAACTCTTGGGTTTAAGTGATCCTCTTGCCTCAGCTTCCCAAGTAGCTACAGGTGCCCGCCACAATGCCCGGCTAGTTTTTGGGAATAGTTGTCGTTGTTTGGCGGGCCCAGGCTGGATTCGAACCTGCCAGCTCCAGTGTATGTGGCTGGCACCTTAGCTGCTGGAGCTATAGTAGTAGCCTTTTTAAAAAATAAAACACCTGGAAGTGAGGAGGATGTTATGATCATCCACAGCTGGGGTAGGAATCAAGGCATGGAGGTGGGAGTGTAGTGTAGGGAACTTAACTTCTTGAGGTTTCCTTTTGTTTCTCCTCTGGGGTTTTTTGTTTGCTATAGCCCACATTGTTTTTTTTCTTGGTTCTTTAGTACCTTTTGGTAAGAGTATAAGTGAAATAAATTATTTTGAGATATGGCATGACTGAAAATGACTATTTTGCTCTTCTGCTTTATAGTTGGGGTACAGAATTCTGAGGGTGGGAATGGAATGATTTTCTTCAGAATTTTGAAGGCATTGCTCCATAGTCACTTTCCTTTCTAGTGCTGCTATGTTGAAGTTTCCAAGTCATAATTTGTGATCATTTATTCTTTTTAATGTACAGTATATATATTTCTGGAACCTAGTCTGGCTTCAGAGTGCTGAAATTTTTACATTATATTGCCTATTTTTTTTAGTTCTTATGTTAGGCATTCATAGGTAGACTTTTTCAGTCGAGCAATTCAGTGACTTTTCGTTCCAGGGGAAAGTTCTTGACTTAATTTTGATGATGGCTTTGTTCAGTTCCTCTTTCTGGAGCAATCCCTGTTAACATGTTGTATGTTAGAATGGTCTTCTAGTTTTGTTTTGTTCTATTTTTCATCCTTGTTTCTTTGCTCTTCTTTCTGCTCAGAGCTGAAGAATCTTTTATCTTTCAACTCTTAAATTGAGTTTTTAAATTTCCATTGTTTTAGTTTCCAAGAGTTCCTTTGTTCTCTGTTACTGTTTTTTATAGCATCCTATTCTTGTTTCATTGATTGTAATGTGTTTTCTTCTCTGGATGTTTCTTCCTCTTGTGTCGTCTTATTTGCTCTTAAATTTTCTTTTCCTTTTTTGTGTTTTAGTCTCTGTAAAAGGCTTTCCTCAAGTATGAGGCAATACTTGGTTGTCTGCTCATTAAGATTGGCTGGGATGGGGTTAAAGGCAATTTTTAAAAGTTGATTAGAAAATCTGAGTGTTGGAGGGGGAGATTTGTTAATTTGGGATTTTAGTGTAGACTCATCAGAATGGGCATTTGTTAGGGGAGCCTTCATTGTCAGAATGGTATTTTTTTTCTCGGCTGGTAGATTCTCCAGTGAACAGTGTCTGGGTAAAGATCTGGCTTCTAGTATCACGAGAGCCAGATTGGGAGAAGATAGTAGAAAGAGATCTCTGTTTAGCACTGTAATGTGTACATAGCCTGTTCTATATCTGTGATAGTCTTAAATGTCTATGGTGCCCTAGACTAAGTTCCAAGTTTTACCCTTTCCAGAAAAGAAACTGCTTAGTCCTTCCTTTAACCACTTTTACCCTTTAGCCCTAGCTCTACAGGTACACCTGGTGCTTCCAGTTTTTATTTTTTTGAAGACTGTACTTGGGCTGATTCTTAGTTTTCCCCACTGCTAACTTAGATTTTATTTCTCTCAGTGAAGTTGATTATCACTTAATTGTTTTCTAGCTTTGAAAAGTTTGCCATTCTGTTATCTGGTTGCCCTTTAGTGTTTGCCTGTTACAAAAATTCTTTCATCATAATTTTATTGGGGATTTTGGAAGGATTAAGATCAGATGAGTTTATGTGATCTGGCATCTTAACCTCAGAATGTTTGTTTTCTTTTAAACTTTTTTTAAAGGATAAATTGGTTGTGACAGTTTGATTATTTTTCCCCCCCTCCCTTACTTAATTTTGGATGCTTATTAACCCTGGGAATGTGATGGAAAGAGGGGATTCTTGTTTTTTAAATTGGAGTCAGTAAATTTTCTCTGTAAATGGCTTAATAGTAAAAATTTTAGGCATTTTAGGTCATCTAAAGGCATTATAACTACAGTTAGTAGTCCACATCTGTGGATTCTTCATCCGTGGGTTCCACATCTGTGAATTCAACTGCAGATAGAAAAATATTTGGAAAAAAGCAATACAAAATAATACAATGGAAATTGCAAACTAAAAATAGAGTGTTACAACTATTTACATTGTAAGTAATCTAGAGATGATTTGAAGTATGTGGGCAGATATGCCTGGGTTATATATACACATAGACTGCACTGAGTATCGGAGGATTTTGGTATCCTTAGGGTTTCCTGGAATCAGTGCCACATGGGTACTTTCCTGTGTGCACATTAGTATTTGTCTTTACGTGAAAATTAATTTTTTAAATGCTGCTTAAACACAAGCAACTAATTCGGTGATCTAAAAGTTAACGTAAAATGATGACCCAATATATTGACTTAGGTATCTTTATCCTCCTCCTGACCGTCCTTTCCTGTGCAGTGGCATCATAATTCACTGCAGTCTTAAACTCCTGGGCTCAAGTGGTCCTCCTGCCTCAGCCTTGCAAGTAGCTGTGACTAAAGGCCCAAGCCACCATGCCTGGCTAATTTTTCTATTTTTTGTAGAGACAGGGTCTCGCTAGTCTTGAACTCCTGAGCTCTTCTAGCAGTCGTCCTGCCTTGGCCTCCCACAGTGTCAGGATTATAGGCAAGAGCCACCACATCTGCCTGTCTGCCTGTCTGCCTTTTTAATGCTAATTGTAATCTCATGTTCAACAGTGAGATTTTTGGTGATTTTTTTAAGATGAGATGGGAAGGATACTTACCTTGCTACTGTCTCCTTGGCTTTGCTCTTAAGCAAGAAGTAGGCTTAGAGGTCTTCTCTTTAACTCTTCTTTCTTATCTCTACAATGAAGTACAGAAAAAGGAGAAAGACAGTATAGCCTGATAATGGTTGCTTGACACCCATCCTTTTGTTTTCCTAACTTCTTTATTCTTACCTGGTGACTTTCATTCTCTAGACCAGTGTTTTTCAACTTTCTTTATCTCACAGCACGCTTGAACCTGTAGTTAAACTTTTGCAGCCCTCTTAAATTATGATGATCCAAAAAAAGAATAAAAAAAAGAATATATACTGTGCTTTGAATTTCTTTTGAAAATAATTTAATTAATGAGTTTTTTTTTTTTTTTTTTTAAGAGACAGAGTCTCACTTTATCGCCCTTGGTAGAGCGCCGTGGCATCACACAGCTCACAGCAACCTCCAAGTCCTGGGCTTAGGCGATTCTCTTGCCTCAGCCTCCCGAGTAGCTGGGACCACAGGCACCTGCCACAACGCCCGGCTATTTTTTTTTTTTTTTGTAGAGACAGAGTCTCACTTTATCACCCTTGAGGGGCGTAGCGTCACACAGCTCATAGCAATCTCCAACTCCTGGGCTTAGGCGATTCTCTTGCCTCAACCTCCCGAGTAGCTGGGATTACAGGCGCCCGCCACAACGCTTGGCTATTTTTCTGTTTTGCAGTTTGCCCGAGGCTGGGTTTGAACCCGCCACCTTTAGTACATGGGGCCGATGCCACCGGCTATTTTTTTGTTGCAGTTTGGCTGGGGCTGGGTTTGAACCTGCCACCCTTGGTATATGGGACCGGCGCCTTACCGGCTGAGCCACAGGCACCACCCTCCCCCCCTTTTTTTTTAAGAGACAGAGTCTCACTTTATCATTCTCGGTAGAGTGCCATGGAGTCACACAAAGTGATTCTCTTGTTTCAACCTCCCAAGTAGCTGGGACTATAGGTGCCCGCCACAACACCTGGCTTGTTTTTTGTTGCAGTTTAGCCAGGGCTGAGGTGGAACCTGCCACCATTGGCATACGGGGCTGGCGCCCTACCCACTGAACCACAGGTGCCACCCTTAATGATCTTTAAAAAGTTTTGTCTTTGAGTTAACCTCTTATGGGGGCGCCCGTGGCTCAGTGGTTAGGACGCCGGCCACATGCTTTGGGGCTGGTGCGTTCAAACCCAGCCCGGGCCTGCTAAAAAAAAAATGAAAATAGCCGGGTGTTGTGGTGGGCACCTATAGTCCTAGTTACTCAGAAGGCCAAGACAAGAGAATCACTTGAGCTCAAGAGTTTGAGGTTGCTGTGAACTATGATACCATGGCACTCTACCCAGAGTGTCAAAGTGAGACTTTGTTTGAATTAAAAAAAAAAAAAATTATGGCACACCAGTTGAAAATTACTGCTCTAAGCTGACCCTTGGTCCATTGTGTTTTGCTGGAGCTCTAGCCAGCACCTCTGTTAAGAGGGAAAGGAGAGATTAAGATCAAAAAATCTTCCCAGCTGTCTACAATATTATAAGGACATTATAAGAGTTCTGTACTACTGCTTTTTTATCTTGCTGCCAAAACTTAGGATGTAGCCAGATCTAGCTAAAAAGTAGACTAAGGCGGCGTCTGTGGCTCACTGAGTAACAGCGCCAGCCCCATATACTGAGAGTGGCGGGTTCTAATCCGGCCCCAGCCAAACTGCAACAACAACAAAAAAATAGCTAGGTGTTGTGGCAGGCGCCTATAATCCCAGCTACTCGGGAGGCTGAGGCAAGAGAAGCACCTAAGCCCAGGAGCTGGAGGTTGCTGTGAGCTGTGATGCCGCAGCACTCTACTGAGGGCAACAAAGTGAGACTCTGTCTCTTAAAAAAAAAAAAAATCAATTAATTTTAAAAAATGAATAAAAGGTAGACTAGGAAATATAGACTTTTAGCTCACTGTATTGCTAATCCCAATAAGATGAGGATGTTAATACTAAGAAGGAATAGTGGAATCAGTGGCTAATAGGTAGAAAACACATAATTTCTGATGTCAGATTCCCCCAAAACCCACAAAGCACAATTTTTAAAGCTTGAAAACTAGGAATTTTTTATTTGACCAGATGCTTTTAATGAAAGTTTTAAGTATTTGAAATTTGTTACATATGAAGTTAGAAAACTGAGTTAACCTTTTGAATTTCGTATTTCATACCTTTGGTGAAAGAGGCATACTAATTTAGAAAATGAATTTAAGTTTTCTTTTATAACTTCTTTTTGGTTATTGGTACATTTGAATCTTGGTGTGTGATACTATGATATTGTAGCAAAGAACAGTGTGAACTTGATCAAGATTTGGATGATGTTGAAGAAGTAGAAGAAGAAGAAACTGGTGAAGAAACAAAAATCAAAGGTATTATTTTACATTACTTCAGGAGCCAGTGGCTGCTGGCACATGTCTTTTAGAGGGTAGTAGTAATAAGTACCATTCCCTGTTGTTTGGACCCTTGTTCATTGTCCACTTGATCCACTGGTTGATACCTCCAGTTTAGTACCAGTACGTGTGTGTCTATGTGTGTCTGGTGGGTGGGAAGAGAGGGAGTGGTAATAAGGGAGGAAGGTATGGGTTTTGAAACCTTTAGTGAATCACCAAAGTCACTGTTTGTATCCTCTACTGCTGGAGTGACATGGTATAGCAGTGTCAGACAGCTACCCATGAGTTTTGCTTTTAAACAGTATGTTTTGTGTTTATAGACAACATGTAGTCTGTCACTTAAAAAATAAACTTTTCATTTATTCATTTATCCAAAGGACAAACTCATTTATTAAATGTAGGCAAAAATCATTGAAAATTTAGCAGATAATTTGTAAAAAGAGTGGTAGTGGTGGTGGGGAATCTTACTGTTTTAGGTTATTCCCTGTAGATATGAGCCAAGAATGTTAAGGTACCAGATGACTCAACTTTTTATTTTTACGACAGATGGAAGTTAATTGTGAAAAGATTTTCGAACTTGTGGATTTAGCTTTTATTTTGCAACATTTCTTAACAGATACAGGACTGTGTCCTCAGTGACCAATTTTGATATTTCCAAATGCTTGTTCTGATTATCATGGTTGTACATCATTCTAATTGAATATTTAATATCAGAAGTAAATTAGTCCTCAAAAACATAATGGATGGAGAAAATTAATAGCAATTTTGTACAATAGCTTTATTAGAGAAGATAGCAACATAAATTTTCCTTTGTGTAAATTTAAGATTATATTTGTATTTTTTTTTTTTTTTTTTTTTTTTTGTAGAGACAGAGTCTTACTTTATCACCCTCGGTGGAGTGCCGTGGCATCATACAGCTCACAGCAACCTCCAACTCCTGGGCTTAGGCGATTCTCTTGCCTGTAGCTGGGACTACAGGCGCCCGCCACAATGCTCAGCTATTTTTCTGTTTTGCAGTTTGGCTGGGCCGGGTTTAAACCCGCCACCTTTGGTATATGGGGACAGCGCCCCACTCAATGAGCCACACACAGGCGCCGCCCTATATTTGTTTTTTTTGTTTTTTTTTTTGAGACAGAGCCTCAAGCTGTCACCCTGGATAGAGTGCTGTGGCATCCACAGCTCACAGCAACCTCCAATTCCTGGGCTCAAGCGAGTCTCCTGCCTCAGCCTCCCAAGTAGCTGGGACTACAGGCGCCTGCCACAACGCCTGGCCATTTTTTGGTTGCAGCCGTCATTGTTTTTGGCGGGCCAGGGCTGGATTTGAACCCACCAGCTCAGGTGTACGTGGCTGGCGCCTTAGCCCAATGAGCCACAGGCGCCGAGCCCACCGCCCTATATTTGTATTGCGTATTTAAAGGCCATTGTTAACCAAGTTTTTTTTCTTTGACCATCTCAACTATTTTAACATTATTCATATGCCTATGAATGTACTACATAAGCATTAAACATAAATATTCGGGTCACTTATTTGGTCTTTTTCCCAGGCTTAAAACTGTCACTGTATTTACAGTTTTTTAATATGTATTTTCTGCCTTCAAAAGACTGCCAGGGGTCATTAGATAGGCATCTGAGTGAAGCTTTGAGCTTTCCAAAATGCAAGGTGGGTGAACACAAGATACTAGGAAGACAAGGTTATTGTTTGTAAGTGGCTTTAAGAAATGCCAAGCTTTACAAATCATTAGGAATCTGAACTGTTCCTGAACACTGGGTTTTCCTGACCTAGAGTATATTTAGCTTGCTCTGCCCATCTCTACTCATATATAGCAGCAATTTATAGATTAGTTAGGGAAAACTTCATGAGATTGGATTGTCCTATTAAAAAAGCATTACATTTTCATAAAATCCTTCTTTCGATGCCCTTTTTGTTTTTTAAAGCGCGTCAGCTGACTGTTCAGATGATGCAAAATCCTCAGATTCTTGCAGCCCTTCAAGAAAGACTTGATGGTCTGGTAGAAACACCAACAGGATACATTGAAAGGTACAAGTTCTTCTTTTCCATAGTCCTTATTTATCTTTCTGTGATCAGCATTGCAGGTGTCATCTATTTTTAAGACCATCTAGAATTTGTATACATAGTAGTGGAAACCTAATGTCTATTAATTAGCATCTACCTGTTCACACTGGTCTTTAAAGTTGATTTTGCTTCAAATCTATGGGAAGTTTATTTGATCTTAACCATTTCTGAGATTTGTTTAGAGGTTTGTCATAAAAGCACAAAATTAGAAGAAATTCAGATTCCTTACGTAATTCATTGATGCTATAAAATCATTAATAGCCTTATTCAGCTTACACAATTTTTTTTTAAACTTAGCTTTGTGGTTTTAAGGTCCATTCAGGTTTCTTTCTATATCTAGTAGTTAGTAGTTTGCCAGATTCTCTGCATTGTTTTCACTATGTTCTAGTATCTGCTTTTCCCTTAATGGACTCTGATCTTTGTCAATGTAAATTCCATTGTGACGCATATCCTTGTATGTGTATCCTCCTTAAGAGGTTAAGGAACTGTAAGAATTTCTTTGGAGTATGTATGCAGCAGTGGGATTGCTATTTATAGGATATACAAACCTTAAATACTCTTAGCACGATTTCCAGAAATACTGTATGTACCAGGGGCCTGAAGGTTGCTCTTTATCTTTGCATCTCTACTAACAGTTGGCATCACACAGCGTTGTTGTTTCATTATTTTTTATCTTTATTTTTTTATTTTTTTATTTGAGACAGAGCCTCAAGCTGTCACCCTGGATAGAGTGCTCTGGCATCACAGCTCACAGCAACCTCCAATTCCTGGGCTCAAGCGAGTCTCCTGCCTCCGCCTCCCAAGTAGCTGGGACTGCAGGTGCCCGCCACAACACCTGGCCATTTTTTGGTTGCAGCCGTCATTGTTGTTTGGGGGGCCCAGGCTGAATTCGAACCCACCAGCTCAGGTGTACGTGGTTGGCGCCCTAGCCCGTTGAGCCACAGGCGACAAGCCTATTTTTTATTTTTAAACCAGTCTAAGAGTTATAGGCTCATTTTGTTTGTATTTGCTGATTTCTCATGAATTTTCAGCTGTGAGCCTTTTAGATTGCCCGTTTTTTCCCTTTTTTTTTTTTTTTTTTTTGAGACAGTCTCACTTTGTTGCCCTGGATAAAATTAAGTGCCTAGATTGCGGTGGTGTCATATAGCTCACAGCAGCCTCAAACTTTGGAGCTCAAGTGATCCTCTTTCCTCAACCTCCCAAGTAGCTGGGACTATAGGTGCCCCTCATAATGTCCAGCTAAATTTTCTATTTATAGTAGAGACAGGGCCTCACTTTGCTCAGGTTGGTCTCAAACTCCTGAGCTCAGGCTATCCAACTGCCTCAGCCTCCCAGAGTGCTAAGATTATAGAGTAGGAGCCACTGGGCCTGGCCTCCCATTTTTACTTTTTGTCCATTTTCTTATATATTGTTAGTATTTTATCTTAATCATTAAGATAAACCTGTCTTTATCAGATTAAGACATTGTAAATAATATATTGTGAGATTTCTCTGTTATCCATTGAGTCCTCTGGTAATCAGAAATCCTTAATTTTTATTTTAGTGAAATATTTTGCCCTGTGGATCGTGCTTTTCAAGTTTTACATTCTTCCTAGTTCCTTCTGTATTTCCTATTGCCTAGTTTTACCTTTCATATTTCGGACTTAAAGCCTCTCTAGAGTCCATGTTTGTATTTAGTGTACGGAAGCATCCAGTGTCCCCTTTTCCCCTCCTTAATTCTTAGCCTTTTTTGTTTTTTTTAACTGTTTTTTTTTGGCTTGGGCCGGCCTGGAACCTGCCATCCCTAGTAAGTATATGGAGCTGGCCAATTCTTGCCCATTTATTTGTGTGCCACTTCATTGCATGTCAAGTTCTTACAAACACCTGTGTTTGTCATTGAGTAGCGCTCTTCGTTTCATTGGTCTTTTTATCTCTTCTTTTGTCATTGTCACATTTAATTACTAAAATTGACTTTAAAGTATGTCAATATTTGGCAGGAGAACTTGCTTCTGTTGACAGCTGCAACCAAAAAATAGCCGGGCATTGTGGCGGGCACCTGTAGTCCCAGCTACTTGGGAGGCGGAGGCAGGAGACCTGTTTGAGCCCAGGAATTGGAGGTTGCTGTGAGCTGTGATACCACGGCACTCTACCCAGGGGGACAGCTTGAGGCTCTGTCTCAAAAAAAAAAAGCATAGAAATGATTCTTCAGAAATATATAGTATTTC
>CAUYRH010083892.1:0-13875 GCA_963574655.1 Perodicticus potto | reverse complement strand
GCCCGCCACAACGCCTGGCCATTTTTTGGTTGCAGCCATCATTGTTGTTTGGCAGGCTCAGGCTGGATTCGAAGCCGCCAGCTCAGGTGTACGTGGCTGGCGCCTTAGCCCGTTGAGCCACAGGCACCGAGCCGTGGTGGTTGTCCTTATAGCAACTAATAAGATGAGTTTTTTCTTTTTTTTTTGAGATAGAATTTCACTTTGTTGCCCAGGCTAGAGTGTCATGGTATTATAGCCCATAGCAACCTCAAATTCTTGGGCGCAAGTGATCCTCTTGCTTCAGCCTCCCAATTAGCTGGGACTACAGGTGACCACCACAATGCCTGTCTCACTCACTCTTGCTCAGGCTGGTCTCTAACTCCTGAGCTCACTTGATCCACCCAGCTCAGCCTCCCAGAGTGTTAGGATTACAGGCATGAGCCACTGAGTCTGGCCAATAACATGAAATTTTAAAGAAACTGATTAGTCAACTGGGGAACTGGTGTTTTAGAAGCATCAGCTGCTTAGCTTGTGATGCTAACCCTGCTTGCAGGTGCATCCATGGCCCTGGATATGCAGGGGTCCTGCAGGGTCCTGATGGATCAGCAGCAAGCCCAGGGGACAGCGTCGTTTCTCGCTTTCCCCACAGGCAGCCTGTGTGGCGATGGCACTGGTGCATGCTATCTGCTGCCTGTCTTCGATACCGTGTTTGTCAGGAGGAAACACCGTCGCCAAGGCCTGGGGATGGCTATGCTGCGGGACTTCTGCCAGACGTTCCCAGAGGACGAGGCTCTAGGGATCAGTTGCCCGATTTCTCCGGCCATGTACCGAGGTAAAGCCACCTGGTGTTGTATAAAAAGCATTTGGTTAACAGTGATGGATGACACTTGTGCATTTCAGGTGATTGGAGAGGGAGGTTCCGGAGAGAGATGCAGGCCTTGGCCAGGGACACGCACATGGGGTTTTCCTTCCTTGTGAGAAATCTCCCATTGCTTCAGCACAAGCTGAGACTTCATCTTTGACCCCAAGAAGCTTTGCCAAGCTGAGAAATAATTGGGTTTAGAAACAATCAGAACCAAATCAACACCTTCGGAGAGGAGGTGGATGCAGAGACTGCTGCCGGCTGCTGCAGGCGGACCCGGAGTGTCTTTGCTCTCTCATTTGAAGCTCATAGTTCATCACTTTGTCTTTTGAACTGGAAGCTGCGGGAGAGCCCGGCCACTGCAGGGAAGGCAGGAACCGAGTGGATAAGGAAGCTCTGAGCGTGCTGGGCGTCCCAGCTCCTCTGTAGCTCTCACTGCCCGGGACGGCTCCCCACTTAGAGGAGGATCAAAGGGCTGTGATGTTGAAGCCGCACTCTAGGTCAGCATGGGTGGGAGAGTCGGGAGAGCATCTCTCAAGGACCCACTCTGTGCCCTGTCTCACTCCTTGGTGGGCAGGTATGTTTGAGTCCTTAGTATTGAGTTTCCAGTGCCCTTCTGTTATAATAGATACGCGCATAAAGTTAGGAAAGCCAAGGAGACTTCTGTTGCTCTGAAGTCAGAATGAAAACATGCTTTTTCCTCGAGTGGGTTTAGTCGTTCCTTTGTATTTTCAAACTCTTAGTCTGCTGTTAAACTCTGAAGAGCCTTGAGTTTCTGCAAAGAGCACTTGAGGCTACCTGCACTCACTGGGGAGCTCACTTTCAGGTGATGGAGCGTTCTAGGGCCCAGGACGCTGGTCCTCTGGCCATGCGTGAAGGCTGCCAGCCCCCCCTCCCCCATGTTAGAGCTTTAGTTCTGAGGGCTCTGATTGATTTCTTCCATACCGCCCCCCGCCGCAGCCCAGTGCAGGCTGTCTCAGGATTCAGGGTTGTCTTGCCGAGGGAGCTGAGGAGAGCCCTTTCCCCAGGGGACAGCAGGATCCAAGGGCCGGTGCTGCCCCTTCTCTGTCCTTGCCTGTGGAGAAGGAAGATAAGAAGGTGCTGATTCTGAGCCATACTGCTCCCCTCGGTGTTTTAGCCACACAGGTGTCCCTGTCAGGCTTTCATTGAGTATAGTCCTGCCTTCCTCCTGCACAAGAGGGACTCCTCCTCTGAGCCCCCCACTTGCCCCCTTTCAGCCTCTCCCTGAGCCCCAGGGATGTGGCTGCCTGGGCCATTCTACTCCTAAATAGGTTCAGAGTACTGGGACCCCAGAATTCCTACCAGAGGCTGCCGAGGGCCTGACTGGGCCTTGCTCCTGGATCTGTGCTGGTGAGGGTGGGTCACACCACGGTTGGCATGTCCCTAGACCTCAGGGACAGTGGTTCTGGGCTGTGGATGGAGTGTGTGTGGGGTGCCCCTGTATGTGTGTACAGGCCCCTTGGGCTATGGGCAGCAGGGATGGGAGGAAAAGGAGATGGGCTGCCGGCTGGGGGCCAGCTCAGTGGTATCGTCATATTCTGGGGCAAAACTTCAAGGAGTCTAAGAATTCCAAATGTGAAATTGGCTTTCTCTGTTGTCAGGAAGCTGTATTTCTCAAGATAAGAGGGTGGAGTATGTCCCCTATAGTACTTTGTTAGCTTGGTTTGTCCCTTTTGAAAACAGATTTTATTGCACTTCATAGGTAGTGCATTTTTTATAAGTGGAAGGTTTGTGGCACTCCCGAGTCAAGCAAGCCCATTGGCACCATTTCCCCCTCCAAGAACATATGTTCATTTCATGTTTTGTGTAATTCTGTAATTCTGTTGGTAATTCTCTCAGTATCTCAGACTTTTCCATCATCATTATATCAGTCATGGTGATCTGTGATCAGTGACCTTTGATGTTACTATTGTAATTGTTTTGAGATGCCACAGACTGTACGCTAACACGAGGCGGCAAACTTAGTAGGTACATGTGGTGTGTTCTGACTGTTTCCCCAACCGGCCGTTCTTTCATCTCTCTTCCTCTCCTCGGGGCGCCCGGTTCTCTGAGACACGACAATAATGAATTTAGGCCAAATAATGACTCTACAAAGGCCTCGAAGTGTTCAAGTGAAAGGAATAGTCACAAATCACTCACTTTAAATCAAAAGCTAGAAAAAATTAAGCTTAGGGAAGGGACACATGTTGAAAGCTGAGATAAGCTGAAAGATAGGCTTCTTGGGCCAAACAGCCAAGTTGTGAATGCAAAGGAAAAGTTCTAGAAGGAAATTAAAAGTGCTACTCCGGTGAACACATAAATGATAAGAAAGCATAACAGTCTTATTAGTGATATGGAGGAGATCAAAACAGCCCCAATATTGCCTTAAGTCAAAGGCCCTAACTCTCCTCAATTCTGTGAAGGCTGAGAGAGGTGAAGAAGCTGCAGGAGGAAAGTTTAAAGCTGTTAGAGGTTGGTCCGTGGTGGTTAAGAAACCATCTCCGTAACCCAAAGTACCAAGTGAAGTAGCAGGTGCTGGTGTGGAAACTACAGCAATGTCCAGAACATCTAGCTGAGATCATTATGGAGGTAGCTTCACTAAACAACAGATTTTCAGTGTAGGGGAAATAGCTTTTTATGGGAAGAAGATGCTATCTAGGTCTTTCATAGCTAGTGAGAAGGCAATGCCTGGCTTCAAAGGATAAGCTGACTCTCTTGTTAGAGACTAATGCAGATGGTGATTTTATGTTGAAGCCAATGCTCATTGACCATTCCAAAAATTGCTAAAATTACTTAACCCTTTAGAATTATGCTAAATATTGGCCTGGCGCAGTGGCTCACACCAGTAATCCCCGCACTCTGGGAGGTGGAGGCAGGTGGATTGCTTGAGCTCAGGAGTTCGAGACCAGCCGGTCTCTATTCCAGGTATTGTGGCAGGTGCCTGTACTCCCAGCTATTTGGGAGGCTGAGGCAAGAGGATCGCTTGAGGAATTTGAAGTTGTTATGAGCTATGATGATGCCACAGCACTCTACCCTGGGCAACTTTTTTTTTCTCCAAAAAAAAAAAAAAAAGGTTATGCTAAATCTACTCTGCTTGTGCTCTAGAAATGTAACACCAAAGCCCAGATGATAGCACAGCTTTATAGCACAGTTTACTGAATGTTTTACGCTTACTGTTGAGACCTACCACTCAGAAAAAAGAGGTTCCTTTCAAAATACTCATTGACAATGTACCTAGTCTGCCAAAAACTCTGATGGAGACATGCAAGGAGATGAGTGTTGCTTTGACACCTGCTAACACAATGTCCATTCTTCAGTCCATGGATCAAGTAGTAATTTTAACTTGCAAGTTTTTTTATTTAAGGGATACATTTCATAAGGCTCTAGCTGCCATAGATAGTGATTCCTATGATGGATCTGGGCAAAGGACATTGAAAACCTTCTGGAAAGGATTTGCCCATTTAGATGCCATTGAGAACATTTGTGGTTTATGAGATGAGGTCAAAATATCCACATTAACAGGAGTTTGGAAGAAGTTTGATTCCAACTGTCATGGATGGCTTTGAGGGCTTCCCGACTTCAGGGGAGGAGGAACTGCAGATGTGGAGGACACAGCAAGGGAACTAGAATTGGAAGTGGGGACTGAATTGCTGCAACTTGATGATCAAAACTTAACAGAGGAGGAGCTGCTTCTTACAGATGAGCAAAGAAGAGATGGCATCTACTCCTGGTGAAGATGCTGTGAACATTGTTTTTTTCCCCCAATTTCTTCAAAATAAAGTTTTATCAGTATAATTTTAAGCCAATGATGGGAACAAGAACATTTTCATACAAGTTTTTCAGGAAACCTACATATTGCAAACTTTTAAAAAAAGCTACATAGGTGAGAAAACTTCCCTGGGCTTTAGTGTTTTCATCTGTAAAGTGAGCTAGATAAAGAACTAGATGAGCAAGAACTCTTCAATTACCAAATCTCGATTAAATCATCAGAA
Source organism: Perodicticus potto (assembly GCA_963574655.1). Lineage (NCBI taxonomy): Eukaryota > Metazoa > Chordata > Mammalia > Primates > Lorisidae > Perodicticus > Perodicticus potto. The sequence continues at coordinate 9,042 of CAUYRH010083892.1, read as the reverse complement.
AAAAACGCACTTCTTCAGCTGAGCAAGACCAGGGCAAGCTCCGGACCTTCATCACCAATCCCTCCATGCTTTCATGCCCAACTTTGTCTCTTCTAAGGTTCTGCTGTCGAAATGGATTAGACACACATCTTTTACGTGGCTGAGAAGAAAATCACTGTGAACATTCTTGAAACGACAACAAAATATTAAGCTGAGAAAGCAGCGGCAGGGTTGAAGAAGTTCAACTGAGGGTCAGATCCCATGAAACAGCATCACAGGCTGCTGAAGTCTTTTGTGAAAGGAAGAGTCAGTGGTGCAACAAACTTCATTTTGTCTTATTTTAAGAAATTGCACAATCACCCCAAACTGTCAGCAACCACGCTGGTCAGTCAACAGCCACCAACCTTGAACATTGCCCTCCACGAGCAAAAAGATTATGGCTGGCTGAAGGCTCAGATAGTTGTCAGCATTTTAAAATTAAGGTATACACATTTTTTTTAGGTGAAATGCTATTGCACACTTGTTATTGATTGTAGTGTAGTATAAACATAACTTTTATGTGCGGAAATGCAAACAACTTGTGTGACTCCCTTTATGGTGGTTTGTGCTTTATTGCAGTGGTCTGGAACCAAACTCGCAATGTATCTGCAGGTTCCCCCTCTGTCTTCTCGCCCTGGGCCCCACAAGTAGTGCTATGGATTGGAGTGCGTCCCCCCAGATTCATTTGTTAAAGCCCTCAATGTGACTGCATCTGGAGATAGAGCCTTTAACTCTTCTTTTTTTAATTTAAAATTTGAAACAGATAGAAAGTCATTCCTTTTTTAATATTTATTTATTTACGAGACAAAGTCTCACTCTGTCATCCTGGGTAGAGTACTGTGGCATCATAGCTCACAGCAACTTCAAACCTGCGTTCAAGTGACCTGCTTGTCCCAGCCTCTTGAGTAGCTGAAACTACAGGTGCCCACCACAATGCCTGGCTACTTTTTCCATTTTTAGTAGAGATGGGGTCTTGCTCTTGTTCAGGGTGGTCTCGAACTCATGAACTCAAGCAATCCACCTGCCTCAGCCTCTCAGCATGCTAGGGTTACAGGTGTGAGCCACTGCACCCAGCCTGGAGATAAGGCCTTTAAAAAAGATAATCAAGCTTAAATGCAGTTACAGAGGTGATCCCCCAATCCAGTATGACTCATGTCCTTAAAAGAAGAGAGAGTCACAAACACCAGGGGTGCACACACGGAAACAGCCATGTGGAGGTGCAGGGAAAAGATGGCCATTCACAAGCCCAGGAGAGAGGCATCAGGAAAAACCAACCTGAGGTATCTTGATCTTGGACTTCTGGGCTGCAGAACTGTGAGGATTACATTTCCGTGGTTTAAACTGCCCAGTCTGTGGTGCTCAGCAGCTCAGCGCTGACTCCCATGGCTGGGACGTTGGAGATACGCACCTGCCGGGAGGTGAGCAGGATGCACGGGCAGGCTGATGGGAACTGGGTGTGAGCGCAGCCGGGCGCAGGGCAGGGAGCCGGGCTGGCTGAGTGGCCGTGTCCGGGCCTCCAGCGTCGCCTTCTCCACTCACGCTGCCCCCTTCCTCTCAGTCTGCAGGCGCTTCCTGCGAGCCTGGCCGGAGGAGCGAGGGCGCCTGTGGGAGGTGGAGCCCCCGGGGACCTGGGGTCAGCGCCGCAACATCTGGCTCAAGGTGCAGCTTCAGCAGGCCGGACTTGCAGACTGTGAGTGGGACTGAAAACAGCGCACTTTGGCCTGGTTATTTCCAGCAGTATCAGTAACTGGTGCAGGTCACAGTGACCCAGTGAGCCCCACACAGGTGCCATTTAGGAGAAGGGCGAGACCGGGTGGGGGTGTTACATGTGTGCTTGGTTGAAAATCTGAAAGACAGACATACGAGGGTTCGCCGGGACAGGCAGGCCTCCTGTCCTTCCCCGTTGGCCTAAGTGGCAGCACTACATACACAAGGTTCTGCCACCGCCGCCTTGTCCCTTTGTTCTTCTTTCCCCCCCCCTTTTTTTGAGACAGAGTTTCACTCTGTCACCCTGGGTAGAGTGCTGTGGCGCCATCGCTCATAGCAACCTCAAACTCTTGGGCTCAAGTGATCATCTAACCTCAGCCTCCCAAGTAGCTGGGACTACTAGTACCCTCCACAACGCCCATTAGAGACGGGTCTCCCTCTTGGTCAGGCTGGTCTCTTGCGCTCAGGCGATCCACCCACCTTGGCCTCCCAGAGTGCTAAGATAATAGGTGCCAGCCACCATGCCCAGCCCCCTTTCTTCCTCTTTAATGGTGTCACATGAACATGTTGTTATTTATTTCTCTGTCAACAGACACACACACTGTCTTCAGTTTTTGGTTAATCCATGCAGTAGCCCTGTGAGTTTGCCAGCTGGGCTTCTAATAGAGGGTTTTTTTCAAGGCAGGAGGACAGGGCCTTAAGTGGTGCCTGTCAAGGGGAGGCAGGGGTGGGATGTCCTTTAAATAGCCAGAGGGGATTGCAGCCAGGCTTGCGTCTGGATTTCCAAGGTGCTTCCTGCCTATGTTCTTGGACCCTCTCAGCTCAGCGCTAAAGGTGAGGCCAGGCCAGGCCGCCTCCAAGCTGCAGGCTCTGTGTGTAGGTGGTAGACTTGGGAGGTTCTAACAGTTTAAATTAACTGTCCAAATTAAAGCCGTGGCTTGTCATCCCTCCTAGACCGGGAGCTCCTGTCAGTGTCGAATGCCATCTCTGCAGCTGTAGGAGGCTGGTTAGGGCGCTGATGGGCAGTGGAGGTGCCAGGCCTTCTCCCCACGTGGTGGCTGATTTACCTTAGGAGGTGACAGGCTAGAGTGCCTTGGAGTTTATTGATGATAATAGTGTTCGGTTTTGCTTTTGTGTTGCCTTTCTGCTAGAGGGCTTAATGGATCTTTAGAGATATTAATGGGGTGACCAGGCACCAGGGAAGGAGGGGCCCTGGAGGGGCTGTGACTCTGATTCTAATGAGGCAGTTAAGTGACTTGCCCTGTGGCGTTGTCTTAGGAAGGGAAGCCAGTGCAGATCCCCAGGCACTAAGCTGACCGCTGTGTGGGTTTATGGACGGGCCTCACAAATGAGGCTGCAGGTACCCATGCGAGGCCTTTGTGCTTGGATGTGGCATTTCCTTGTCTGGGAGTGGGGACAGAAAATGGATTGCATATCGGAGTGGAAATCACACAGGGGGAAGAGGTTTTCCTCTAATTAGAAAGATGGCTTCCTCCCAGAGAATTCCACCCAGGGTTGTTTCAAGAGCTGGGAGTCGGTGTGGTCTGGTCAGAGGAAACTGAGCTGGGAGTCAGATGCCAAACCTGTCACTTTAATTCACTCTGAAATTTCACCAGCTCTCACTTTAAAACAGCAAATGAGGGAACTTGCACAGAGAATGTTCCAGAAGCATGCTCGAGTCCCTTGAAGGAAGAAGGGTCATCATTATAGTTAGGATACAGTTAGATTGCTAAAATGCTATACTTTATAAGAAGCAATTCTAAGCTCTGGTCTTTTTATTCCCTGTGGGAAATTATGGCTAGTTTCCAGTTTCACCCACACCTTCTGTCTCCCTGAAGGCCTTAAGTTAGAATTGTAATTCACTTAGGAAGATTTTTAGCCAACCAGCTTCATCTTGCAACCATTATGACAGTTAGTGCTGACATCCCATATTTTTTCCAAATTGGTGAGTAGAGGCTTCAAAGTACACTCCCAGATTAGCCCAGATGCTCTGCAGTTTCTAGTCTGTTTCTTCCGTCACAGAAATCAGCAAGTGTAAATGGATTAGAACTTCCCACGGGTTACCAAACAGTGCTGATTCTGGAATCTTCTGTGGAAATCTCACTAGGCTACTTAATTGGGCCTGAGTTTTTATTTAGAGTTGCTTTCTTATTCTGCTTTTCAAGTTCTTCCCCTTCCTTGTCCCTCTATTTCTGACTGTTATTTTGGAGGCTTCCTATAATTTTATGTGCCATCAGAATAGAACCATTGACCAGAAGCCTAGTGAAACCAATTGTTAACTCTAAATAAGGCATAAAAACATTTTGCAACATCTCAAAGGGAAATTAACTTGTACTCTTTACAAATGTTTTAAAATCTATTTTTGGAGCAGCCTGATGGGTGGACTGGTCTTGGAAAGTTTGCTTGATTCTGGCTCCTGATAACATCTGTGTCTTATCATTGCCCTGAAAACATTTACAGATTATTCAGACTTTTTGAGAGAAGGAGTTTGTGGGACATTTCTTTCTTCCTACACTCAGTTATATGCAAAGCCTTTGAAACTTGACCAATAGGATTCTAATTCCAGCTAATGTGTTTTCCCCAGTAGCCTTCACAACCCTTAAGTTTCTTTACCAGAAACAATGAAATTGATTATGTCAACAGTGAAATGGTCTTTTACAAAATGTTGCTGGAGGCAGGAAATAATTGAGCACTGCTTTAAAAATTTATTTTTTTTAATCTATAGGTCATAGTTTTGCTTTCTTTCTCCAGATGAATTTTTAATGGATTAAAAAAATATATAGAATGCTTCATGAATTTATGTGTCATCCTTGCACAAGGGCCATGCTAATCTCTGTATCATTCCAATTTTAGTAAACGTGCTGCCGAAACCAGCACCTTTTAATGGATTTAATTGTCATCCACAGGGATGATTAAAAAAACAAACAAAAACTTTTCTTCCATTTACCTTTAATTTTTTAAACTAGAGTGATTGTACATAAAGAGGTGAAAATTTTGAGATTAAAGTCTGATGCCTAGCGAGCTCCAGTTCTAACTTTGTTCCAGCTTCTTCTAGTGAATTGTACATGATACAGGGCAGCAGCGATAGCAATTTTTTCTTTTTCTTTTGGAGATAGTCTTTCTCTGTCACCCTGGGTAGACTGTGTGGCATCATCTTAGCTCACAGAACCTCAAACTCTTGGGCACAAGTGATCTTCCCTCAGCCTCCTGGGTAGCTGGGACTGTATAGGTGCCCGCCACAATGCCAGGCAATTTTTAGAGATGGGGTCTTACTCTTGCTCAGGCTTGTCTCCAACTCCGGAGCTCAGGCAACCCCCCACCTTGGCCTCCCAGAATACTAGGATTACAGGCGTGAGCAGTTTATGCTGGGATGTGCTGAGGACTGAAACTACCACACTGGACTTGTTTTTTTCCCACCCGGTCAATGCTGCTCTTTGATGGGTTTTGTGGCTCCCTCTAGTGGTCATTATGTTCGACTGCAGCTCTGGGAGGTGATTTCTTAAACATGGTAAGGTAACCTGTGTGGTTGGTTCTCAGATGCTTAAATTTGCACTTCCAAATGAGTGCATTCATTTTAACAGATTTACTGAATCTTAATTGGTTAGGAATAAAATGCAAGTAAACATTTGATAGCTGTTAACATGATTTCGTGCATAACAAAAACATCAGGAAAGGTGGAAAATTGAAGTTGTCAATTCTCTCCTTCATTCTCTCACTCCTTCTTTCATTTGATGACTGTTAAGGGAGCACCCACACATGCACCGGGCACAATCCTAGGTGTTAGGGATATAGGAGTGAAGAAGCTGACTGAGCTTATGAACTCATTTATGAGCTGAGTACTTGATATAAAAATTCTACATAGCCAAGCTAACTAAAGTATGCTGGTAATTTTAAGTGCTTGCAATTAAATTTTGTCAAACCAAATTTTGCTAATTTATACAGTGCTGTAAATAAACTTAAAAATTTACTTACATGGATAACAACTAGATAATGCATTTGTTCCTCAGTAAACAAAATGTGTTACATATGTATTTTCAGCTCATATGCAAAGCCACATATTTTTTTCCTGGGGATCTGAACAGCCCCTACCCCCTTCACCACAGAGGAAGGTTTGGGAGTGTGGGGTGGGAAGACACACAGTAGGACAAGAAATTCATTTCTTTCCAAGTTGGTACTGATTTGGTAGGGGGATAGGGAGGCTGAATTAACATCATGGCTTCTCTTTTGAGTAAAAATACCAGTGAGCAAAGGAAGACACAGGAATCAAACTGGAAACCCCACTCCACTGAACGCCTGGATCATTAGAAGGACAGGCCACAATTCCAGCTCAGAAATACTTGAGCAGACACCACTTGGTATCTCCTGACACCTGGCAGGTGTTCCTGTCCCTGGAGAGAGCACATGATGAGTGTGGTAGTGAAAGTGGAGAGAATGGAAGTGGGTGGTGGCCATCAGTATGTTCGGAAGGGTCCCCACTCTGTTATTAACCTAATGCTTGCCTAGACCCTTGGGAGTCACTCTCATTTGCTTATCCTGTTCTTTTGCTTTGGGGGAGGGCAGCACACCCAGGAAATTCCGAGAAGGAGGTGGGCATGAACGGTCATGGACAGACTTCTGAAGGCGACAAGGTACGGTGGTGATGTGTCATTTGTGAGCTTCTTGTTTTCTTTTCTTTTCTTTTGCAGTTTTTGGCCAGGGATGGGTTTGAACCTGCCACCTCCGGCATACGGGGCCAGTAACCTACTCCTTTGAGCCACAGGTGCTGCCCAGCTTCTTGTTTTCTTAGTAATCATGTTGTCCTTGCTCAGTGAAGACAAGGTCTAAACCTGTAAGGCAGCTCCTAGCCAATGTGGCTGTGGGTGTCTGGGTGGCAGTGGGCTGCCAATTTACATTGGAAGTGGCAATGCAGGGAGGGAGAAGGGGTGATGTGAGGAGAGGCTTTTGTAATTGGTCTTTCCATGGTTCTCTTCTCTAAGTCTGACAACCAAAACGAAACAGGGAACACATGGGAATTGGCTGTAACCATGCATCATTAAGGAAATACTGAGAAATCTGAATTTTAAATTTGGCTGCGGACAAGTGTCTTTCAAGCAGAACAAAAGCAAGACTAATTTGTCTTTTCTCCTCCCTCACCCCACAAGCCAAATTGCAAGAAAGTGGAATATGGTACCAGGTTTCCATCTAATTTGAGGGACTGTAGAGTAGGGTCTTGGGGAAGAGGGTTGCTGAATATTTATTCGTGGATTGTTGCCATTCAGTCCTTCATAAGATTTTAAGTTTTCCTGAAGCCAAGCCAGGCACTTGCTCACACAGAGTAATTGTGACAACATCATAGTGACAGTCTTCTGGTATGGAAGGGTCTTTGCTTTCAAATCTCTAAAGATCTGATAATTATTTTAAATTCCAAAACTTACAATTGTGCATCTTGGGGGAATACTGCTTAGTTTGGAAAATAAATTGTTTTGGGATAGAAGATTTAATATCAGAAGCATAAAATACCCCAGTAACTGCTGGATCATCTTACAAAGCTGCTTGCTGTCTGATACTAGCTCTGGCCATCTGGCAGATGAGAGCTTTCATTTCCTTTGGTTCGCCATGGAAAGGTGGGCGAACTTGCGACCCACCCAGGCACTGAAAGGAGAGTGTGTACTTGGCTTCCCCCGATGCCCACCTCTCCTTTCAAGCTTTGAAGGCTTTTCAGAGGAAGCAGAGGTGTCTGGTGTGCTGTGAATGCCATGGGTGTGTACCTGGGGAAGTCTGCGCATCAGAGCACAGGGCCCCAACTTTTAAAGTAGCACTGCCTTGCCCTGTTTGTCCTTGAGTGTCCCCAAGCTGCTGAGCTATCCTTCAGTTCTGTTCAGTGAATACGTGCTCTTATGTTCAAAAGATGGTTTCCATGTGGCTGGCCAGGGCCGTTTGAACCTGGCTTATCTGTTCTGAATCTCAGCATGGACAAGCCAGGCCAGGACACCTGCAGGCCCTGAATGCCAGTCCCGGACGGTCCAGCCTGACCCATTATGTTACTGAGTTGAATTGGAAGGCCTGTGTATTCTTTTCTGACTTCAGGAGAGTACCTGTGGGGAAGAACTGGAAAGCACAAGTAATGGTCAAGATCTTGGAGTGAAAGAGGAGGAAGCTGGGCTGCCCGAGAGAGCCTGCTGGGCTGAGCTGGAAGTGCAGGAAGCCAAGAGGACAGCGGAGGAGGCGGGGCTGGACGGGCATCCCTGGCGGAAGCTGCCCCGGCCCAGCTCCTGAGTCTTCCAGAAGCCTGTCTGGACCTGGTGCAGGGGCCTACTCTGAGAGCTTGTGTGGCCAGAGACTGGTCTCCTGTCCTCAAGAGGCCTTCCCTGTCATCTTTGAGGAGACAGTGACCCTATTGTCCCTACTTAGTTCAGGGCTCTGGAGTGGGGTCAGTTCTAGAACACCTGACAATAAATATTCTTTGTCAAGCATGAAGCACTATACAGGGTTTAGGAATTATTTTCCCAAGCTAATTGCTGGCAGTTCAGAAGATTTTAGGAACTCATTCATTAAGCACAGTAAGGTTTCTATTCCTTAGAATAAATTGGTACACCCGTGCTGGAACCACATGAATGTTTTCCCGAATGTGCCTCTTTCCTTATGTAAGTGTGAGGAAGCTCAGGGAGGCCCGCGCCCGTCTGGTCCAAGTTTGTGTGCACCAGCCCTGCTGTAACTGCGAGGACACAAGCACCAAAGAGGTTCCCAGGGAGACCATTTTCCAGGGGAGCTTCAGCCACGTCCATCCATCCATACATCTGTCTGTCCATCCATCTATCTGTCCATCCATCCATCCATCCATCCATCCACCCACCCTGTTGTACAGCAGACACCAGTGTGTTTTCTCAGGAATAAGCTCTGTGCTAGGCACTGGGGCTATAAGACAGGTGTGGTTACTGGCTTGATTCAAGTAGGGGTTTCTTCTGGAGTGTTCTTCTGGAGTTTTTTTCACTCGCATACCGGTTACAAAGAGGTTCAGTAGAATAGAAATAGAGTTTAGAACTCCATGCAGAGATACCTTGAAGTCCCCCTGCCCCTTACATGGGGGTCGTCTGTGAAGGAGGCACAGACCATAAAAGCAGAGTCAGGTCTGCGGCCGAGAGGGCCCCCCTGTGTGATGTGACAGAGAAGCTTTAACGCGAGGGGGTGTGCCATGGATGGTGTGCTCTTGGAGACGGAGTGGTTGGTGTTTGTGTGTACATGAAAGTGTCTCAGGGATCTGATGACGTGCTATTCAATACAAGAGTCCTCCCAACGGAGAAACACCGATGTGCTGAGGTCGTCATTTAAGGATGTGGA